>JAUIMM010000009.1:1922500-2170000 GCA_031769625.1 Taudactylus pleione | reverse complement strand
TGTATATATATATATATATATTAGGGGTGAGCGGGTTCGGATTTCTGAAATCCGAACCCCCCGAGCCCCCCAGATCAGAGGCCGATCCGAGTCAGGCTCGACTTTTCCCGCCTGACTCGGATATGAAATCGAGGCAAAACGTCATCATCCCGCCTTCCGAGTCTCGCAGGTTTTGGATCCTATATAAGGTACCCGCGTCGGCGCCATTTTCTCACTCGGCTGTGGACAGTGAAGAGGGAGGGTGGGAGTTAGGGCTGGCTGGGCTGTGTAGTGTAGTGCAGAGTAGTGTTGTGCTGTGCTGTGCTGCGCCGTGCTGCTGTTGTCCACTACTTCAAAGTCCATAGGGGCTGGCTGTGTTGTGCTGTGCTGCTGTTGTTAATAGGGGCTGTGTCCACTACTTCAAAGTCCATAGGGGCTGGCTGGACTGTGTTGTGCAGTCAGTTCTCCATAGGGGCTGTGTCCACTCCAAAGTCCTGTGCAGTGTCCCAGTCCTAAAGGGGTGCTGTAGTGTTGTCCAGGGGGTGCTCTGTCCATCAGGGGTGCTCCCCCCAAGTGCTAAAAAAATAATATATTTTCTGTGTTGGTGAATTGTGTGCGCAGTAGCCGCACGTGCATCAACAAAGTAGTGCCAAGCGTGCGCCTGTGTCATAAGTAAAGGGCCGGCTGGCTTGACCGTTAAAGGGTGCTGGAACCCCCAAAGTACACTCCAGTCCAAACCAAAAAAATATATATTTTCTGTGTTTGTGAATTGTGTGCGCAGAAGCCGCACGTGCATCAGCAAAGTAGTGCCAAGCGTGCGCCTGTGTCATAAGTAAAGGGCCGGCTGGCTTGACCGTTAAAGGGTGCTGTAACCCCCAAAGTACACTCCAGTCCAAACCAAAAAAATATATATTTTCTGTGTTTGTGAATTGTGTGCGCAGAAGCCGCACGTGCATCAGCAAAGTAGTGCCAAGCGTGCGCCTGTGTCATAAGTAAAGGGCCAGCTGGCTTGACCGTTAAAGGGTGCTGTAACCCCCAAAGTACACTCCAGTCCAAACCAAAAAAATATATATTTTCTGTGTTTGTGAATTGTGTGCGCAGTAGCCGCACGTGCATCAACAAAGTAGTGCCAAGCGTGCGCCTGTGTCATAAGTAAAGGGCCGGCTGGCTTGACCGTTAAAGGGTGCTGTAACCCCCAAAGTACACTACAGTCCAAACAAAAAAAATAAATATTTTCTGTGTTTGTGAATTGTGTGCGCAGTAGCCGCACGTGCATCAACAAAGTAGTGCCAAGCGTGCGCCTGTTTCATAAGTAAAGGGCCGGCTGGCTTGACCGTTAAAGGGTGCTGTAACCCCCAAAGTACACTCCAGATCAAACCAAAAAAAAAAATATTTTCTGTGTTTGTGAATTGTGTGCGCAGAAGCCGCACGTGCATCAACAAAGTAGTGCCAAGCGTGCGCCTGTGTCATAAGTAAAGGGCCAGCTGGCTTGACTGTTAAAGGGTGCTGTAACCCCCAAAGTACACTCCAGTCCAAACCAAAAAAATATATATTTTCTGTGTTTGTGAATTGTGTGCGCAGTAGCCGCACGTGCATCAACAAAGTAGTGCCAAGCGTGCGCCTGTGTCATAAGTAAAGGGCCGGCTGGCTTGACCGTTAAAGGGTGCTGTAACCCCCAAAGTACACTCCAGTCCAAACCAAAAAAATATATATTTTCTGTGTTTGTGACTTGTGTGCACTGTGACTGCACGTGCATCAACAAAGGAGCAGCGCCAAGCGTGCGCCTGTGTCCCATAAGTAAAGAGCCGGCTGGCTCATTTCTTAAAGGGTGGTGTAACCCACAAAGTGCACTACTCTCCAACAAAAATAAAAAAATATTTTCTGTGTTTGTGTGCGCTTTAGCCGCACGTATATATCAATATAACATAAATGGAGGACCAAACTTTCTCCGTTAAAAATAAAATAGGGAAAGATCAAGAACCACTTCCTCCTAGTGCTATTGCTGCTGCTGGGAGTTGTTCATCATCCCAGAGAGGAAGTAGGAACATCACTACTTTTACTAAACAATTGACCCTCCAACAGTCCCTAGCGATGAGGATGAAGTACGACAGCAGTCATCCTGAAGCAAAACGTATAACTGAGGCCTTGACTGCTATGTTGGTGTTAGACGTGCGTCCGGTATCCGCCATTAGTGCAGTGGGATTTAGACAACTGATGGAGGTAGTGTGTCCCCGGTTCCAAATCCCGTCTAGATTCCACCTGCATCCTCAAAGCAGCAGCGACAAGCGTGTGTCTGTCTGTTAAAGGGTGGAGACACCCTCAAAGTGTGCTACACAAACAATAAAAATATTGTTCTTTTTTTTTCGGTCTTTGTGAAATGTGTGGGCTGTAGCCGCACCTGCATCCTTAAAGCAGCAGCGACAAGCGTACGTCTGTCTGTTAAAGGGTGGTGACACCCTCAAAGTGTGCTACACAAACAATTAAAATATTGTTCTTTTTTTTTCTGTCTTTGTGAAATGTGTGGGCTGTAGCCGCACCTGCATCCTTAAAGCAGCAGCGACAAGCGTGCATCTGTCTGTTAAAGGGTGGTTACACCCTCAAAGTGTGCTACACAAACAATAAAAATATTGTTCTTTTTTTCTGTCTTTGTGAATTGTGTGGGCTGTAGCCGCACTTGCATCCTCAAAGCAGCAGCGACAAGCGTGCGTCTGTCTGTTAAAGGGTGGTGACACCCTCAAAGTGTGCTACACAAACAATAAAAATATTGTTCTTTTTTTTTCTGTCTTTCTGAATTGTGTGGGCTGTAGCCGCACTTGCATCCTCAAAGCAGCAGCGACAAGCGTGCGTCTGTCTGTTAAAGGGTGGTGTAACCCTCAAAGTGCTCCAAAAAATAAAAAACGATTTTTTTTAATGTGTTTGTGACTTGTGTGTGATGTAGCCGCACGTGCATCAACATAGTAGCAGCGCCAAGCGTGCGCCTGTGTCATAAGTCAAGGGCTGGTTTGGACATCTGGTCCAGACTGAAGGACGTGCCAACAATTTCTGACAAGTCTACTGTCACTGCATATGATACTGTCCTCAAAGCAGCAGCGACAAGCGTGCGTCTGTCTGTTAAAGGGTGGTGACACCCTCAAAGTGTGCTACACAAACAATAAAAATATTGTTCTTTTTTTTTCTGTCTTTGTGAATTGTGTGGGCTGTAGCCGCACTTGCATCCTCAAAGCAGCAGCGACAAGCGTGCGTCTGTCTGTTAAAGGGTGGTGTAACTCTCAAAGTGCTCCAAAAAATAAAAAACGATTTTTTTAATGTGTTTGGGACTTGTGTGCGATGTAGTCGCACTTGCATCCTCAAAGCAGCAGCGACAAGCGTGCGTCTGTCTGTTAAAGGGTGGTGACACCCTCAAAGTGTGCTACACAAACAATAAAAATATTCTTCTTCTTTTTTCTGTCTTTGTGAATTGTGTGGGCTGTAGCCGCACCTGCATCCTTAAAGCAGCAGCGACAAGCGTGCGTCTGTCTGTTAAAGGGTGGTGACACTCTCAAAGTGTGCTACACAAACAATTAAAATATTGTTCTTTTTTTTTCGGTCTTTGTGAAATGTGTGGGCTGTAGCCGCACCTGCATCCTTAAAGCAGCAGCGACAAGCGTGCGTCTGTCTGTTAAAGGGTGGTGACACCCTCAAAGTGTGCTACACAAACAATAAAAATATTCTTCTTCTTTTTTCTGTCTTTGTGAATTGTGTGGGCTGTAGCCGCACTTGCATCCTCAAAGCAGCAGCGACAAGCGTGCGTCTGTCTGTTAAAGGGTGGTGACACCCTCAAAGTGCGCTCCACAAACAATAAAAATATTCTTTTTTTTTTTTTCTGTCTTTGTGAATTGTGTGGGCTGTAGCCGCACTTGCATCCTCAAAGCAGCAGCGACAAGCGTGCGTCTGTCTGTTAAAGGATTACATCGGTGACAGCATCCAAGTAGGCATGTCAGACAGTCCGTACCTGTACTGGCAGGAAAAAGAAGCAATTTGGAGGTCCCTGTACAAACTGGCTCTATTTTACCTGAGTTGCCCCCCCTCCAGTGTGTACTCCGAAAGAGTGTTTAGTGCAGCCGGGAACCTTGTCAGCGAAAGGCGTAGGAGGTTGCTTCCACAAAATGTGGAGAAGATGATGTTCATAAAATGAATTATCAACTCTTCCAGGGAGATCAGCCTCCAGAACGTACAGAGGGACCTGTGGTTCCAGCGGGGACGAATTAATACTCTGTGAGGATGAGGATGTACACACTGAAGAGGGTGAGGAATCGGTGGATGATGAGGATGACATCTTGCCTCCGTAGAGCCAGTTTGTGCAGGGACAGATTAATTGCCAGCTTGTTTTGTGGGGGCCCAAACGAACCAATCATTTCAGCCACAGTTGTGTGGCAGACCCTGGCGCTGAAATGATTGGTTTGTTAAAGTGTGCATGTCCTGTTTATACAACATAAGGGTGGGTGGGAGGGCCCAAAGACAATTCCATCTTGCACCTCTTTTTTTTCTTTGCATTATGTACAGTTTGGGGCCTAGTTTTTCAAACTGCCATCCTGTCTGCCACTGCAGTTTCACGCCTAGATGGGTCACGTGTTTGTGCCGCCCACTCGTGTCGCTTAGCATAGTCATCCAGCTACCTCGGTGCAACCTTTTGGACATAAAAACACTATTGTGAGGTGTTCAGAATAGACTGGAAATGAGTGGAAATTAAGGTTATTGAGGTTAATAATAGCATAGGAGCAGAAAAACCTACAAATTCTGTGATTTTAGCAGTTTTTATGCTTTTTTTCAAAAAAATACAGATCCAAAACACAAAACCCAGAACCCAAAACACGGAAGGGTGGTTTTGGCAAAACCAATCCAGATCCAAAACACGAAGAAAGATCCAGATCCAAAACCAAAACACAAAACACGAAAAGTGGCCGGTGCACACCCCTAATATATATATTTATATATATATATATATATAGTTCTGACGGACTGGCATACTCCCATTTCTGTTAAAATGCTCCGGAGTCTGCCATTAGTGATTGCTGAAGACCAGGGGAGTCCATCATTGACTTCCGCCTTGTCTCTTACATGTGATGTAATGGCTCATACAACGCTCATACAGCGCAGAATTTTGCTTGATAAAAGTGCAATAAAGCACTTGAACGTTCCATTACAGCGTCAGTGTAGTGTGATGTAAATTAATTTATTGAGACCGGTGCCACCGCCCGTTTGCATGTGTATATCTATATAGATAGGGAGGCACCAGCCAAAATCTTGCCTAGGGCACCAAATTGGCTAGGGTCGGCTCTGCCTAAATCTCAATATAGTGTAGTATATGAAATTTCTTAGATGATTTAATACCTTTGAAATTGTAAAAACTAGCAGTATTACATTTGTTTTTAATCTGTTTATGACATACTTTAATCTGTTTATGGCATACTTGTCTACTTTAAAAATCTCCTCTCTGGGAAAGGAGAACACAGGTGGCCAGTAATGAGGGTGGGGCTGGGCAATTTGCATCATTAAGCCTCTCCCCCCCCACACCTCGCACCCTTCACAGCCCGCTCTGAGCCCAAATTCACTTAATTTAAATCGGAGCCCTATAGGGCTGCGAGCACTTTTAGGTGAATCCGGGCTGCCATCAAGCACAGCCATTGTCGCAATGACTCGCACCCGTGAGTACATCGCGTGAAATAATATTGAGCCCTTTGAATCAGGTCTTCTATCTAAATAGCATCTATCTCCACAATTCTTTAAAATCTTTAAAAATTATAAATGTTGTCGTCTGTTCAATCTTAAATGGTCAGATTTCATAGTAGGCTTAACAATGTATTAATTCAAAAGAGTGTATTGGAGCATGGTTACCCTGTTTATCCTGCTCGATGCTGCTTGACTTTAGGGAAATCAGGGAAATCAGAGTGGCAGCTTCCATATCCAAAACAGACTTGCCTATGTTCCGACTGCCTCCTCCAGGAGGGGGCAGCCAGGTCAGCACAGTGGGGGGTGCGTGATCTGATTTTGTGGGTGGGGGGTGTGACTGTGCAATTGTGTCATCGTGGCCCCATCCCCTCAACTCAATGGCGAGATTACCAGCATTGTACAGCTACGGTCGGGCAGAGGTGCCGGGAGGGGGGAGCGGGTACTATTTACCCGAGCCAGGGCTTCCTGAGGGGCCTGGTAGGGGCCCGGGTCCGGCGCCGCCCCCCTCCCTTTTTCCCTCCCCCACAGCAGCCCAGCACACAGTGTGTGCTGAGCTGCAGTGGGAGACTGCTCGTGGCTGCTGAGCAGCAGCCACAGCAGTCTCCTATGCCTGTGGGGGGGGGCGATCACACTGATCATGCCCCCCCGGGTTTGCGCTGGGCTGGGGGCTCACAGCACCCCGCTCCCCAGTGCACAGCACAAATCAGTGGCGTTACAAAAGTGTGTTTTTTGGGGGGGTTTTGTTCAAGAGGGTGTGGCTGCGCTGTTAGGCCACGCCCCTCTTCACCTGTACCCGGCAGGGCTCTCTACGCCCCTGGGGGCAGGGAAAGGATAACATGATTCAGTGTGAATTGCGTCATCGGCTCTCTATGGTCTGGCTATTTATACAAGGGGGAAGCAGACACCGGCGGGGTGGGGAGTAGAAACCGGTGGGTGGCGCCAACCAGAAGACTTGCCCACTTTTCCGGGGGACCTAGAGCTCCACCCGATTTTTGGGAGGCTTCCGACCGTTCCGGGAGAGTAGGCAGGTATGATCCAAACCCAGCATATATGTCACTCCTAGGGTATAAGGGAGCAGGGGCATTTTTAGATTCTTAGGACCATAATAATTTTACTGTAGAAGCAAACTTTAAATTCCATTCAAGAGGTTCTGACATCTTTTTTCAGGTAATGTGCTGAAGGGAGACAATTATAAAAACTCCTGTGCAGCAAAAAGTTATACCAACCAAATGTATTCGTACTTCTTTTTTTTTTTACTCATAAACCCACTTATTGTAATATATTCTGCTTGCATAACAAATATGGGTAATTTTTTTATTAGGTGTCATTGGTAATGAATATATACATATTTTGCAACTACGGTCCACAAAGACACAGGAATTATTTACAGTTTTTTATTTATCAACACTGACCTGTCTATAGTAAATAAGGGTCAGAAAGCCATATACACTAGTTTGACCCAGTGCAGAAAAATTCACATTATCATGCAAACTATAAGAAATTTTTGTCTGAAGAATGTGTTTTATCTTTACATCAACTCCTTTCTCTCAGCTGGCAATTAAAGCATAATAGCCGGGGACTTTTTCACGAGAAACATTTTTGTGCTTCTCTGCGGTTCCCAGAGAGACTCGACTCGACCAGTTCTCTTCGAAATTACACTCATTATATCACCTCCTGTATACCTGACACCACCTCGGCAAGGGGAGATGGAGTTTATCTGCCATCAGCGAGTATTGGAAGGCAACTGATGACATATATCTCTTTTACCTCCTGAGTGTAAATTACTGCTTCCACCAGCTGAGCTCCATATAGCTGTTATTCATGTTTGCCACATAACAGGGAGGCTCAGGAGCACCTGGGCTAGTGACTAGCTGCATGTGTCTGGTTTCTGTGGAGTAAACATTTTCCAGTTTGTACAGTGTCTTACATCTCCATATTGCCTCTTTTAACTCGTATGAAAATTAACAGATTCATACTCTGAAATTATATTTGTTTATTTCGTTCCCTACTGGCATCAACATTTTCATCACTTAAAAGATGCCACCAACAAACTAAAAGTTTTCAAGGCTTTAATACCTCAGGATATAAGAAGCAAAGTTACCCGCACAGACATATATATCTTATAAGTCCTTCCGTCTAAGGGTTACAGTAATAATGTATATTTTAAATAAATAAATCAAGAATTGTTATTAAAGGAGGTGCACCCTGGAATAAAGATAGCAGTATCAAAAATCCAAAGAGAGAAATGAATTCCTTTGTGGGGCACTCACGGACTTATTGTTCAAACAGTCTGGCAAGCAATATGTCAACTGATTTGGAGAGTTTGTATATATATTAATAATATAACCTTTATTAGTAATACAAATAAAATTGTTGTCCATGAAATATAAAGTACAAAAAAGTGCAACATTTGTATATAGATGTTAATATAGATGTTAGTATTTATAATATATATACAATCTCTCCAAATCAGTTGACATATTGCTTGCCAGACTGTTTGAACAATAAGTCCGTGAGTGCCCCACAAAGGAATTACTTTCTCTCTTTGGATTTTTGATACCTCAGGATATTGAATATACTGACGGCCAACTGACTGACCTGCCAATTTTCAGTTTCCTCCTTTGCGGCAGAAAGGGGGCATGGTGCCGCAATGATGCAGCATTGGGAGCGGAGCATGGGACGTGATCGCGTCATCGTGGCTCTGCTCCCTCTTCACAATGCCGATATTAACGGCATTGTGAAGCAGGGGCGGGGCCAAGATGAAGCGATTCAGTGCTAATTACATCACCGCAACTCCCCCCCCCGCTGCAAAAGTTTCTAGTATTACTGCGGGGGGGTTGACGGGCGCAGGGAGGCTTGTCTGCCTTTCCGGGAGGCCAGGAGTGGCACCCAATTTTTGGGAGACTCCAGGCCGAATCAGGAGGGTAGGCAAGTATGGGGCTATCTAGTTGGTCAGCAGCACTAATGGCTCTCTTAAGGCCAGTCCACAGTACACGCGTAAAGCTGTCAGCATCACAGAATCTCAGAACACATCAGCCCATAAGTGTGTACCATCCACAAACCAGACATTTGCAGATTCACCTGGAGAGTTCTGCAGAACTTTCCCTTGCTTCAATTAAATGTTACTTCTCCTTTAGAAACTAAGGGCCTGGTTCAGCAAGCAATGTAAGTGAGAGAATGCACGGTGCGAGCCGATGTTTGCATGTATAAGCATCGCATTGATCGTGCGCAAACAGGTTGCTGAGTACGGTAAGGGCTCTCTTAGAGTACAAAGAATAAGTTGGTTCCGGCACTTTCTTAGGATCTAAAAACTGTCTTGATATTCCCCTCATATAAAAAGGAAACCTGCAATAATGAATGGTGAATCAAAGATAACAATCACACTCACCCTTTTCAAGTGAGTGTATCGCGTTTGTCGAAGCTGAATAATTGAGTAAGACAAGTTCAGTTTAAAATTCAATCACAGCGACGCCATCTTGCGACTGGCCGCAAGACTCCATTTTAGAAATGCGATCGCAATACACCATTTTGCGAATGGCCGCCTAAGCGCCATTTTAGATAAACTCACATTTTAGTACATATGGCGATAATACCATTAGCATCATGCGAAGGCATCTGTGACCATTATCATATGAAGCAAGTGGCCAGGTGACAACTGGCTTGGTAGATACGTTTCCTGCATAGTGTTTGTTCACTACGGGTGGTCTGGCTAGAATAAATAGGCAAGCTTCCTGCAATGACACAGGAAAGTGGGAGGGCCTGCTGACAAGAGATGTAGAACTATCTGGCCCAGCATGCTAATATGTTAGAGACAAGGCACTTATCCTCACACACACATTAAATATGTCTTTATATCAAACCCCGAATACTCACACATTTCATATTCACACATAAGGTTCCATAAGCATCAAAATGTATGATTCAAGTTGGTTAAGTTAGTTTAAATGCTAAGAAATAAAGGTTTTTGATAACTAAGGCATTATACATGATAAGCAAGGTGTGTTTGGTCTCGTTCTGATGCATACGCTTTTTACAGCATCCCGGTGTTATCGGTGGAGAGATCGCATCATGCAAACTCAAGTTACGGATCGTAGAACTTACAAGCAACAAAATGTTTAGCTGATGAAATGTTACAGGAGGCGTTACCGACTCCGGCTGTTAGAGGCAGGGAAAGTCTATTTGAAACAACCTGTTAAATGTGCCGTAACATATGCTTCTCCTTTGGGAACCAATGATATCAGCAGGAAATTTCCCCTTTGTCCTGCTTTAGCCTGGGGGGAATAAATACATGTGCCCATATACTGGTTTAGGAGTCCATGCTGAAGGTTGTATGTACTAGGGGTCTCTAGTCTGAGGTCTATCTCTGGGTCCGGAGGCGCAAGCATATGTATACTGTACTTGGGTCTGTATTATTTCCTTTTTACGCCTAAATTATGTATGTATAGATTGCGTGTAACTGACTGTACTTTTACCTGAATAATACTTGTGCGTTGGAACCACAGATTCCACTCCTGTCTTTATTTGCGGTCATACTGCGTACGCAATTAGTGTTGTGTTTAGAGGTTTATAGGAAGGTTTTCAGAAGGTATAGGCAGGGGTATATAGAGGTTCATTTCTAATATTGTTACGTTGGACTTAATAGTCACCGTGATCCTACGGTGGTTGCCGATTGCAACAATGGTACAGTATCACAGATGGTTTATCTTGATATCTTCAAATGGTCAAATGAAGAAAGACATAGAATACACTTCCATAGTGCAGATCAATGCATTCCAAAAAGTCAAGTTAAAGCCAGTACAATTTTGTACTCACCTATTATACTGTTTCATATGAGCTTTGGACATTAATTTGTAAAGACCCCTATGTCCATCGGTTTCCCCCAATCAGGTTAAAAAAGGCTCACAATAATGTTCAAAGAATATATAATATATATAAAATATATATTTTTATTTCTTCAAACAAAGATATTCTTTTTAAAAAATTGGATAACTAAGATGTGTACATATAGCAAAAAATTGTACTTTACAAGTAATAAGTGACCATTAAAAAATATCAAATATATTAAAACCATATAATCTTATGAAATAAAAAATTAAAAAAAAAGTTTAAATAAAATTAAATTGAGAAGAAGTGGAGAGTACTGGACATAATATCAAGCAACGCATTTAAATGAATGTGTGGTAGTGAGAGAAAGAGTGGAAGAGTATGTTTGTCTAATAATGAAGTGAGAGTGAAAGATGAGAAAAGAGGGAAATGGATAAGTGGTTAAAGGATGGGAAAGTATGTGTATATAATGATAAAGTGGGAATGTAAATGGAATGTACAATGATAAAGATAGTTATGATTATAATATTATAAAAGTGAAGAATATTAAAAAAATATAATGGGATGGGGAAAAAACTTAATAGAAAGTGTAATATCTATCAGGTACTTTATACCTTAAATGAATATTCATAAAGAAAAATAATTAATGTGATGAATCAGTGTAGAAGGTGATATAGTGTGTAAAGGAATATGAAAAAGGAATATGTATAATTAAAAGATGAATAGGGAACAAAACCAAAATATTGTAAACAATGTTACAAATAAAAATTATGTTATGAATAAAAATGTAAATAAAATAAAATAAAAAATAGAATGAAAATATACTAATTGTTGGGGGGAAGAAAAAAGAGGTGCAGGAATTTGTAAGGAAAAATAGAAGAGGGATGGGAGGAGGGTGGTGGGGAGAGGGAAGGTTAAATTTGTTTGGAAAAAAAAAGAGGGGGAGCAGAAGAAAAGGGAAGATAAGCTAAAAGAGAAATTGAGTATATCAAGTATGTCTATTATGACAATCATGATGATCAGGGAGCAGAAATACAGGATATCATAAAAATCATAAAACAGCCGTTAAATCAATATCAATGTTTAAACCAAGGGGAGAAAGAGTTTTCATTTTATAAATCCAATGGGTTTCTTTTTTTGAAAGTTTGTTTGATCTGTCACCACCTCTCATTCCTAGAAAAACCTGATTAATTCCGATGACTTTCAAGCCCTCAGGATTACTGGAGTGAGCATCAATCAAATGTTTGGATACAGTGTGAGTCGTCAAGCCTTTTGTTATGTTAAGTATATCCTGTTCTTTAAAGGTCTTGATGTTTTTCCAATGTATTGTAGTTTGCAGGGACACTCCATTAAGTAGATAACAAAGTCACTATTGCAATTAATATGATGTTTAATGGAATATTTTTTTTCCATTGACAATTGAAGTACATTTGCTAGTTTTGATTCCAAATTTACAGGATATACAGGAAATGCAGGTAAAAAGGCCCTTGGATTGAATATTTAACCAGTTCTCTGCTGTCCTATTGATTGAAGGTGGGACAGTTGGTGCCACTATGCTTTTGATAGTAGGTGCCTTTCTGAATATGACCTGTGGTTTCTTTGGAAGTTGAATTCCTAGAATTGGATCACAGAGGAGAATGGGCCAATGTCTATTAATGATGTTTTTGATGTCATTGGATCATTATAACCTGTAATGAAAAGCACAAACAAAATCCTTGCTGTTGCTCCTGGTGACTTTATTTTGTTTCAATTCTTGTTGATCCAGAGCTTCATATTCCATTTTACACTTTTCTAACAGAGGTTCAGGATATCCCCTTTCGCTAAATATATTAGATAGAAATGATGATTGCTCTTTATAAACCTCCAAATCTGTGCAGTTCTTCCTTACTCTTCTTAATTGTCCCTTGGGAATGCTCTTTACCCACTGAGGGTTGTGACAACTGGTTGGCATAAGATAATTATTAGAATCAACGGACTTAAAATGTGTTTTTGTTTTTATCTGTCCTAGTTCTTGATAAATATCCAGGTCTAAAAAAAACAATATTTGTTTTACTTGTTGTATATTGCTCTTTATAAACCTCCAAATCTGTGCAGTTCTTCCTTACTCTTCTGAATTGTCCCTTGGGAATGTTCCTCACCCACTGAGGGTTGTGACAACTGGTTGGCATAAGATAATTATTAGAATCAACGGACTTAAAATGTGTTTTTGTTTTTATCTGTCCTAGTTCTCGATAAATATCCAGGTCTAAAAAAACAATATTTGTTTTACTTGTTGTAGATTCAAAGTTCAAATTTAAATCTTTATAATTGAGATATGATAAAAACTTAGTTAAAACTTCCTCCTTTCCTCTCCAAATAAAAATAATGTCATCAATATACCACCGCCAAAGGACCAGGTTTGCACCGTATGGGTTGTTGTTCCATATCTTCTTTATGTTCCCAATGTTCCATAAATAAATTAGCATAACTAGGTGCAAATCTGGTTCCCATGGCGGTTCCTTGAATTTGAAGATAAAATAGTTTCAGAAGTTTAAAATAGTTATGACATAAAATAAACGAGATACTCTCTAAAATAAAAGAAATCTGATCTTCATGTAAAAGATTGTCTTGCTCTAAAAAGAATTTTATAGATGCAATTCCTTGGTAATGTCTAATGCAAGTGTATAATGATGACACATCTACTGTGCATAAAATAAAATAATTTTCCCATTTGATATTTCTAAGGATTGAGATAATCTCTGTTGAATCTCTTAGATATGACGGGAGGGTACTAACTAATGGTTGTAGAAAAATGTCCACATATTTGGATAATCCAGAAGTTAAGGAATCAATCCCAGACACAATTGATCGGCCAGGTGGGTTCACCTGGTTTTTGTGTATTTTGGGTAAAATATAGAAATATTGAATGCGAGGATAAATATTGTAAATAAATTCAAATTCTGATTTCTGTAAGATTCCTTTTTCAAGTGCATTCTTTAGAATGGTGTATAATTCACATTTGAATGTGGTCCTTGGATCTACATCTAATTCTTTATATGTGGATATGTCTCCTAAGAGATGTTTTGTTTCATTGTAGTAATCTATAGAATTCATAATTACAGTATCCCGCCTTTATCAGCAGGTTTTACTTTTTTTTTTTTAATTTTCAGTCAGTACTTTTAACATCTCTCTCTTTTTTGTTCAGATTTTCATTCTTTTATTTTTCTTACCCTGATCTGTGTGTTCCAGTTTTTCAAGGTCTTTAAGGATCATAGTATTAAATGTATCAATTAAATTACCTTTACAAAAAATGGGATTAAAAGTTGATTTAGATTTCAACTGACTGTGTTTAAAGAGATCCCTTTCTGTTGAGATGGTAGGTGTATTTTTGTCGTCATCATTTCTAGATGCTGCATAATATTTTAGAAAATAACATTTCAAAGTAAGATTTCTAGTGTACTTATGCATATCAATATATGCATTAAAAGGATTAATGTCTATAGAGGGAGCAAAACCCAATCCTCTAGTTAGTAAAGAGATGTGTGTCTTATTTAATTCTGTATCACTTAGGTTGAAAATTCCACATTTCATTTTTATCTCGTTTTTTTCTTTGGTTGGAAGTTTTCTTCCCCTTGTACCTCTTCTTCTCATTTTCTTCTTAGTGGAGAAGCCACTGCTATCCTTTCTCTCGGTGGCGAGAACCTGTTTTTTGTAAAAAATCTTCTGTCTTCTAAAAAAAGAGGGGTGAAATCACTAGAAGGTCTGATCGTTTCTTTTGAATGTTGATGATACGATCTTTTGGGTTCATAACAACTTTGTTATTCCAATTTTGGTTCCGATAGTTATATTGTTGATGTCTTCTGGAATAGTTCCAATCATTGTTTCTCTCATACCGGATGTGTGAATATGCTGTTTTGTCCCTGTATTAATTTCTTGGATGGAAGTTATTATGATATTTTCTTCTCCTCTGAATTAGTTTAAAATCATTCGGTGATTGTACTGATGACGGAATCCTTCAACCTCTGGGTTTATAATAATGACATATATGTTCCTCATTAAATTTGAATTAAAGGTTGTCATCCTCGGTCTCTTCCACTTCATTAACCATGTTGAAATCAGGGTTAGAATTGAATGTTTCATAATCTTGTTTGTTATGCTGGAATTTCTTCCTTTTTAATATGTTTAATGTCTTTTTTGGACTTTTTCTATTGTTCTTATTTCCAATCTGTGATATTCTTCCTGGTGTTTATGTGGGCTAAGTATACACTCAGTGTCATTTATGTCCTTGTTGATGGCTGGTAAATGAGCTTTTTTATAGTCTAGAATCAATTTCATTAAATCAAATGAACATTGATTGATTATGTCATTCCAATGATCAGAAAATGTATTATCAGTACTGTCTCCTGACATGAATGAGGCTTGTTTCTGAATTCTTAAACCTCTTGGGATTATTTTAACTTCTAAATATTTTTGTAGTGCTATAATTTCCCACCATGTTTTTATCTCTGCAACAAGAAGGTTTTCCAACGTTCTAAACATCAGGTTAAGATTTATGGTATTATCTGTTGGAGTACAAGGAGTTATATTCTCAAATAAATTATTCATATTTGATAGTTCTGCTTTTCTCTGGTTACGATAAGCAAATATAGATGTTGCGCTGGTAGAAGGTTCTGTGGCCATCATTTATATGTGTGTATTATATATATATATATATATATATCCAGTGCCAATACTTCTTATAGGGAACACTGCACGGTCATAAAATGTTGAAAGAAGATGTGTATTATGGGTTGTTCAACTGGCGCTGAGTTTCATATAAGATAAGATCCAATCAGATATGCAGCCATGAACAGCAGGGGCTTTCCAAAAGAGCTCCTCAGATAACGATAGACAAAGAATAAGTTGGTTCCGGTGTTTTCTTAGGATCTAAAAACTGTCTTGATATTCCCCTCATATAAAAAAGGAAAAACAATATATAGTGTGAACCTGCAAAAATGAATGGCGAATCGAAGATAAGAATCATACTCACCCTATTCAAGTGAGTGCATCGCATTGAACCTAATAGTCACCGTGATCCTACGGTGGTTGCCGATTGCAACGATGGTAACACAGATGGTTTATCTTGATATCTTCAAATGGTCAAATGACGAAAGACATAGAATACACTTCCATGGTGCAGATCAATGACCAAAACGTCAAGTTATAGCCAGTACAATTTTGTACTCACCTATTATAGTGTTTAATATGAGCTTTGGACATTCATTTGTATAGACCCTGATGTCCGTTGGTTTCCCCCAATCAGGTTAAAAAAGGCTCACAATAATGTTCGAAGAATATATAAACGGGGGAATTCAATTCAACGCGCTGTTGAATAGCGACGGGAGAGACTCCAGCAGCTATTTAATACACCGCGCTGTTTGGGCGCACTAAGGATTTCTTCCCACACCCCTCTGGGGATGCGAAGAGAAATCCGACCAAAGTGCCAGGTGCGCAACTGTTTATCTACATAGCATGGCGCTAACAGCTGCGTGCCTGGCACTTTGCTCTGATTGGACTCTCATTATCACTTCATGGCTGACTAGGCCGCATATTTGCCAAGTGAACATCAGCCCTTGAGGCTGCAACTTGACCACAAGGCCCATCCCAGCCAGTAATTATCAGCTCTCAAGGCTGCAGCTTGGCCACAAGGCCCATCCCAGCCAAGTACACACCAGCCCTCAATGCTGCAACTTGGCCACTAAACCCATCCCAGCCAAGTACTGATCGACCCCCAAGGCTGCAACTTGGCCATAAGTCCCATCCCAGCTAAGTACTCATCAGCCCTCAAGGCTGAAACTTGGCCAATAGGCCACATCTCTGCCAAGTGCATACCAATCCTCAAGACTGCAACTCGGCCATAAGGTCTCATTTCTATTAAATACACACTCACCATCAAGGCATCAATTATCAATTGACTCATATCTCAAACCTTGTACTCATCAGCACTCAGGGCTGCAACTCGGTCACAAGGCCGCATACAAATTAAGTAAACACCCACCATCAAGGCATCAATCATCAATAGACTCGCATCTCAAACCTTGTACACATCAGCATTCAAGGTTGTTACCTGGCCACAGGTCGGCATCCTCTCCTTGATAGGCATCAGACTCTAGGACTATTACTCGCCTTTGGACTGCTCTCTTACTCAGTCTTATTCAATTTTGCTGTGCTCCTCCTTTCTGATAGCAAAATCATTCCAATTATACTCAAAAAGAATAGTGTTTTATTTCCTCTATTAAGTATAGGAAATAAAGTGCATCATATTCAAGCAGTGGTAATAAAAAGGAAGAGGATACAACACGAAAGGTTATCCCTTCCAGAAAGTATAGATTTTGACGTGAATACAGAGTTCCCGGACACAGAATTGTCATTTTATATTACTATCTCACTGTGTGTTGATGTAATTTTAATAAATTATAATTAAAAGTTATATTTTAATAATATTTTTAGATAAGTGCACCAAAACACTATTCTTTTTGAGTATAGTTGATCTATGTAATATAGTAGGTAGCAACCCTCCAGAGGTATGATGATTCTTATGAATGTAATAATTCAATCAAATTAACTGGTGGGCAAATACATTAACTAGTGTGGTTGTTGCCCTTTGGTTCTAAAATAAAGCCAAATCATTCCCACAGTCAATCTATCCAGGGATTCATAACAGGACCCTGGCGCAGTGAATAATGGACTTGATCTACAAGTCTGACATACTTAGCAGAATCGCTTACTTTCAGCTCCTCCTTCAGTTTCTCAAGCTGCTTTTCCAACAGTCTAATTGGGTAAATTACCTGACTCAAGCTGGCAGTGTCTGAACTCACTCCAAAGGTGACTCCTTCAAATGGTTTCAGCACTTTGCACAACACAAAGTATTTTCCACTGAGCTTGATTAAGGTACATTCCCCCTCCTCTCCTCTTTGAGTGCAGTATTGGAAAGGTCAGGCTCACATATGGCACCACAGACTCTCCTCAGGGGTTTGTGTCTGAGTGCACAATTAGTTCCTGTGCCTTAAGGAATTTCATTTTTTTAAAACATCTGCAGGGAGAAGGGCTTACATCATCATAAGAGGCAGAACCACCAGTCATAAAGAAAGGGCAAGGCCTTAGCCTTTCCTTGCCACTTCGTGTGGTGACAAGCATATTGACAATTTTGTGTCTTTCTGCAGCTAACTTTCCCTTTGATGTTTATTTTTTTACTGCTGTAAAAGATTGCTTCTTTGATTTTAGATGCCGTGACTTAAGCCCTGTATGCCCTTGGGCATCGGCTTTAGTAGATGACAGAGACGGACTAGTATTGTCATGACTGGTGGCACTGGTAGCAGCTCCAGCCCTAGTATGTGGTTCCTGCTCTCCTCACAACTGATCATTCTCCACATTATCAACAAACATGAACGAGGGGTACAGCACACACATCAATTTGTACCAATTTTAAATATTACACTGCGGTATCAATGACCTACAGTGTCACAATATTTTTTTATGAATATTACTCTATGCTAGCACTTACAGTGTCACAATATTTTTTAGGAATAATACACTGTGGTTCCACTTACAGTGTCACAATATTTTTTATGAATAATACACTGCTCTACCACTTACAGTGTCATAATACGTGTATGAATATTATACTGTGCTACCACTTACAATGTCACACAATACATCTATGAATATGACACTGCACTACCACTTACAGTGTCACAATATGAGTATGAATATTACACTGCGGTCTAGTCAGCAGCGTCAGAGTAAAAAAAAGAATAGTACACTGGGATACAGCGCAAAAAAGATAATAATAATAATATAATAAAAAAAAAAATTTTATTACAGCTTTTGTTTTTTTTACACTGTGCACCCTTGAACAGACAGAGCACCACTAGACCGACAGAGCACCCCTGAAGGGCACAAAAGCCCCTTTATGGATTGACAGAGCACCCCTAGACTGACAGAGAACCCCTGGAGGACACAGCAGCCCTTTTGATGGATGGACAGAGTACCCCCAGAAGACACACCAGCCCCTTTGATGGCCAGACAGAGCACCCCTGAAGGAAACAGCAGCCCCTTTATGGATGGACAGAGCACCCCTAAACCAACAGAGCACCCCTGGAGGACACAGCAGCCCATTTGATGGATGGACAGAGCACCCCTGGAGGACACATCAGTCCATTTGATGTTTTTGTTTGTGCAACCTCTAGCAGTTTACTGCTTACCTTTTGTATCATTTCAGATTATTCATTGGGCTTACATTTCATAAATTTCAATAAAAATTGAATAATGGAAGGTCGAAAACTTTTGACCAGGAGAGAGAGAGAGAGAATGTATGTATGTAATATACAGTATATTATAAGGGCTGAATTGAATAAACAGGATTCTCCCATAAGGAATTCCTTAGATGGGGGCCTGGTGTTTGAGGGACTACATCTCAAAAGCTATTGGACGTACTGAGCAGAAATTTGGTATGGTCGGGTAGAACTGTCGCAAGGTACTGCATGACAAATTTTAGGGCATTAAAAAAAATGAGTATATGGGAGTAATCTAACGTTTAAAGTGTCAGGGTTTTTTTTTCTTCGACTTCCTGTTTGGTCACAACTGACATTTTCTGCTTTAGTCTATGGGGGTTTTTTGGGAAGTAATAATTCAGGGTAGAGGACGAATTAGGACTTTAGGTTTGTTTGTTAGGTAGCTCTTGTTCCAGTGTAGGGCCTTTTGGGGTTCAGGTAAATGAGAAAGTTACAGTTTTATAACAATTGGCCAAAATATGCCCCATTTTAAAGCTAGGGAATGTCAACTTGCTGCGCATGCTCAGTAGGTGGCCTCCTGCAGGGGGTATATAGTGGCTTCACTTGTGTGCACTAACATGGCTGCCTTTTAGCCCGCATCTCGGTGCGGGCTTTAGCGGTGGTGGAACCTTGCAGAGGCAGCAGGCGTTAGGGGGCAGGACTCGGCGGAGGTGCAGGCATTAGCAGCAGTGGGACCCGGGGACGTAGCGGGCTTTAATGGCGGCAAGACATGGCGGAGGTAGCAGGCTTGGCAGCAGACCTGGATCAAAGAGGATCCAGTCCCTGCAAGCCATTCTGCCGAGTTCAGCAGCAGTGCCATTTTCAAAAAATATATAAAATATTGAAGTGTATTGTGTTTATTTTAATATTTTCTTTACTTGTGGACTACAGGTGCCAGTGGACCCATAATGCCCTGTATGCTGGTACTTGTGGTTCTCCAAGTACCAGCATGCAGGGAGCTTGCTGTGACCTGTAGTTCTCCTGCAAAAGACAATATTAGTACATCTATTTTTTACACTACACTTTACACAATCAACGCGGCACCAACCTCCCAGGGGTTCCAGGGATAGCCCCGGGCTATCAGCCCAGGCCTGGGGTGCCAAGAGAGATGGGGACCCCTTTATTGGGGGGTCTCCACCTTCCCAGGGATCCCCGGGCTGGGCTGACTAGCGGTCAGGGGTAATGCTTTGGCCCAGGGACCCAGTGAAAGGGTTCCCCTGGCTGTGGCATTACTCCCCCGCTAGAAAGCATCTGGTGCTTGTTATAGAAAATACAGTGGACCCCTATGCTATTTGTCCCTGTATTTTGACAACCAGGACTGGCTCTGGAAAGCCTGGTGCTGGTTGTGCTAAATAAAGTGGACCCCTATATTATTTGTCCCCTGTAGTTTCACAACCAGGATCGGCTGTGAAAAGCCAGGACTGGTTGTGCTCGGGGGGGCACGCCATTTAAAAAAAAAAAATTCCCTTGTTTTAGTTTTTTTAAAACAGATGCATGGACAGATCAGTCAGATCCGTCCATCCGTGTCTTATTGATTTTTTTTCCTCAGAAGCATGCTGCACGGATCACACTGATCTGTGAGTGCATCTCTGAATATTTTTTTTTACACAGGTGCCTGCATCACGGATCTCACTGATGCATGCATGCAGTCAGCTACAGTATCATGCAAAATCTAATGATATGCAAATCTTTAGATCTTGCACAATAGATCTTATGTCAATATGTGCTGTTTAAGTACCATTTTGTGTCCTGGAGTTCCGGGAAGCGTTCAAGGGAAATTGTTCACTATATTGCATCGTGAGCACATCGTTCCATGTGTAGGGGCCTTAAGAAGCAGTTCAGGGCTAGGACCATCAGTGCCAATGAGCCCCTCTGTTCCCCACTGCTGCCCCTACCCCGTGTCCCTGCTGCTGCCCCTGTGCACTGCCCCGCTGCTGCCACTGCTCCGCACATCTGCAGCCTGCCCCCGCAGCCATCTCTCCATCTGCACCCCTAAAAAAACACCTCCTGTGTGCTGTCCCCTCCTCCACCCGCGCTAGTGTACCATTTTGTTGCCCTTCTCCCCTGTAGGTGGCCCAGATTGATGCTCCCGTCCCTGATGGTTAATACATTTTATTAAAAAGCAATGAAATTCCATAGACAAAAAATCTTATGGTTTCATAATGTCCCATTGAGACTTCTTCGACATGATCTGAAATTTCACAAAACCTACTGAATTTCTGCCACTCAAACTCAAAAAAGCAATTAAATTCCAATCATTAAGGCTGACACCTTAATGGAAGTGTTCTTTGAGCAATACAGATATGGTATGCCATCGCACCCTGTGGGTAACTGCAGATTCAGCACTCTCACAGAGTGAGATTGCTGTCTCTCACAAAATTGTGGAGCTGCTAATTCACAGAATTGTGTGCTCATTGGAATATAGTACTCCTGTAAAAGAAATATTAAAATAAAAAACCGAACACCTGCTAGTCAGCCAAGGCCGGGGATCCCTGGGGAGTTGTGTACCCCCCACTAAAGGGGCACCCCTCTCCAGGGCACCCCATCTGTGTCAAATAGAACTGCTTGTGCTCAAATCGAAAGCATGAAGCTCTTCTATTCATTTGGGGATTTACAGTTTGATTTGATTTCGTTTTACTTTCAGTTTCAAAATCGAATGTTAGTAAATGAAGGGATCCTATATTCTTCTATGGGAAAACATCTATGTTTTTCAGAAATTCGATTTTGAATGAAATTCATTTTTCTGTTCGATTTGGGCTTTAGTAAATCTCCTCTAAGAAAATCGAACCGAAATCGAATGGCAAATTGAACAGAAAACAAAATTGAACCTTTGTAAATATACTCCCAGGACACAATCTACACGATGTAGACAAAATTTCCCCCCCCGTGCAAGAGAAATGTATACAATGCATACCACTGCACACAAATTCCAAATGGCCATTAATGTGGCGGATTAGACAAGAACACTTCGTAGGGAGGCTCATGCACTTGCAGTTCTATGGAAACAATGTATTTATTAGGTCGACAATGCCACCCGTCATGTTTCCAGGTCGACGCTGGACTGGTATACAGAAAATTCAGTAACCCAGATGGACTGGCCAGCTCAGAGTACAGATCTTCACTACACTGAGAACATCTGGAATAAATTGGAGTGACGGGTGCATTCTAGACCAACTCGACCTTCAACAGTGTCACAGTAGGTCACTGCACTTAAGGTGGAATGGCAAAACATACCACCTGCTGATGTCCAGGAACTTGTGGACAGTTTGCCAAGAAGGGTGTCTGCAGTAATCACTGCACGTGGTGGTCCTACAAAGTACTGACCTCAATGAAATCTTATTGATCTTATTGATCTATTTGCTGTCAGTGTCCAATCACTTATATTGAGTTTGTATATTCTCCTTGTTTTATGTGTGTGTGTTTTCCTGGTTCCTCTCACAGTCCAAAACAAAGCCCCCAAAACATGCTGGTAGCTTAATCAACTACTTAGAAAAATTTACCCTACTATATACATTGTATTATTTTAGAATTTGTGCTACACTCCACGTGCATCGTTGGTCGCTGCATAAAAATTAACGATAAGAACGATTTATCATTGAACGATATCATTAACGTTGATATCGTTCATAGATGTGTGCGCACCATTAGTCAGGACGCAGCAGATCACAAAAGCCTGCAGTGGGCATCTTTCAACTGCAGACGCCTCCTGCTTTTACATATTTTTCAATCAGCAGCTGCCTCGAAGAAAGACGTCGCAGCTGTGTGAACTGCGTCCATCTCTGGATCAGGCTCTTAGAGAGGTAATAGACAGAGCTAAAACGCGAAAGTATGTGGAGAGTAAGACAGCAGCGACGGTGTAACAATGTTAGTTGTATAGGTGGGAATGGGGTATCTTCTAGTAAAGTGTTGGGTTTTCAAAGAATGTTTAAAGATTCAAAAGATGAGGGAGATACTCGGAGTGTGGTGGGGAATTCCATAGGATGGAAATAGCGTATGTGAGATGTATGAAGGTGTATTGTTTTTGAGATCTTTGTAGTTGTTCCCAGGGCTGTGGAGTCAGTGGAAGTTTGGGTGGTATTCTAGTCGGTAGAAATGTACAGTCTCCTTCAAAAAATAAAAACGTATAATATTATGCATTGTGAACATATGACCATTATCTTGCATACAATAGCTGGAGGAGAAAGCCAATAAAGTGTGGTCAAAATGGAAATTGAAACCAAACCAAGATAGGAAACACAGCACAGTAATGGTCGCTCTGTTGAAAACCAGTGGAAACTATTTATAGTGAAGTGATTGGTAAGGTGAATCCGGACAGACGGTTGACAATAACCATGTCGATGTTCATAATATTGACGCCACAATGTTGACATTAGAATGTCAACATGGTTCAACATCTCAACATGCACCATGTCAACAGCCTCATGTTGACATGTTCACAATTTTGACATCTGAAATGTCACTGTGTGAAAATTCTGTGGATGCCTAGATTTAGGGTTAACCGCCACTGTGGGGTTAGAGTTAGACTGCTGGGTGGGGAGGTTAGAGTTAGGCTGCTGGGGGGGTAGGGTTAGGCACTAGGTGTAGGGACAGGGATTGGGGACAGGGGGAAGAATACTCACCAGAATGCCGCTGCTGAGATGTCAAGGCCGAAACTGCTCTGCACGTGACCACTAGGACCCGGGAGAATACCCTGTACCTACCCCTGTCACCGGGAGAAGGTGACACCACTAGACCACCAAAGACCAGGGCTATTTTTCAGTAGGAACAAGCAGTCCCTGAACCTCTCATTAACTATGACAAAGTCTTGGGCTAAAATGTATTTTCTATAAGATAAGCTTTATTTTAAAGGCCCTTTTGAGTGCCTTCTTTTTTAAATACTATAAATATATATTATTTATAAGTATATATAATATATATATATATAATTGTTTTTCTATAGCTCCATCCCCAGTAGCTCCATCAACAGTTCCTGAACCTATTTTTCCAGAAAAATAGCCCTGCCAGGGACAGTTTGTCGACAGTTATGTTGATTTATCATCCGTAGAGACATCATGAATGTATGAATGGTCACTGTAGAGACCAATCATACCACACCCTGGTAATATAATTATAAAACGTTTGTATGCAGAGAACAGTTTGTATATGATCATGTTCTGGTACATTAATACATTTGCCATTTATGAAGGAGTCTCAGTTTTAAATTTGTACATTAGTAAATTAGTAGTGAATTAGAGGAGTCA
Organism: Taudactylus pleione; assembly: GCA_031769625.1. Classification (NCBI taxonomy): domain Eukaryota; kingdom Metazoa; phylum Chordata; class Amphibia; order Anura; family Myobatrachidae; genus Taudactylus; species Taudactylus pleione. The sequence continues at coordinate 2,145,957 of JAUIMM010000009.1, read as the reverse complement.
AAGGTTTGTTGTACTGACACCACAGCCCTGGTAGAGGGTGAGTAGTGCAGCAGATGTGGAGCGGGTAGAGGAGAAGCTCGGTTTTGCCACAGCATTTAGTTGACGTATCAGAAGATAGATGAAGTGGGGAATACCAGACCGATAGAGTTTGCAGAAGTCATGATGGGAATTGAGAGAGTGGATGAGTATGGATTGTTACTCTACCAGGGAACAATGGCATGTTCTACCCACCACAGCAAAAGAAAACAGCTCTGTATTTATACCATTATGCCAGGGTGACCTTGAACTTATTAAATGTTATTGTCTCTACAGAAAACACCTTTAATTTCTTTCCTGTATTATAATGGTGTCTTCAGCATGTTGACTAGAAGGAAGTACAACTCTCAAAGTCAAACATGTCATTAAGACAGTATTGAATGTTTATATATACATATGTTTGCTGCGATAACAAACATATTGGAAGTTGGTGTTTTGAAAGTGGTTATTTCACCATAAGCGCTTATTGTACCATATGGCTTTAGTCTATTGCTATAAAATGGTTTAATGTGTTTGAATGTTTTCCTTAGTAAGATCTGCTGCAGAGATGGTCAGCAGAGCCCTCTTGTGGTCAGGATGAGTTTACATGCATGGATTAGCATATTTCACACAAAGCTAATAGGTTTAAGGCATTATTACTGTTACATATTATTAATATTGTGTAGTTTACAAGTCACAGGGCTCCTTTCTGTTGCACATTCTGATAGCATCTCAGTCTCATAAGAATAAGAAGATTAAGGAGAATGTGATTATGTTATATGATGTATATCAAAGGTATTAGCATACCACAGTAAGGATTCATTTCATTAGATGAGCTATGTTACAACGCACTATTGTGGCTGAATGAAAGAGCATTTGAAAGAAAAATGCCCGTCCCTTTAATTCTCAACTACAAGCACTACACAGCTGCTAACCACTATTACAGAAACGAAGCAGAAATATCAGTATACTAGTTGAATGAAGTTATTGTACACTACACATAGGGCCTGATTCACAGATGTATGTTCGTGACGGTACACTCCGGATATATAGTTACAGCCCTAAGTGGGGTGAATGTGTTGTGGACAATGGAGGACGTGCCCCTTCAGAGCTGGAGCCCGGCAGCAGGCACCTCCATTGTCTCCCATAGTTCTGCTCCTGTAGCCTACAGTATAAAATAACACTGTACACATTTCTAAATAGATGTACAATCCAGTGTGCCAGTACTGTCTTAGGGCCTGGTTCACTATGGAACGCAACTGCGTATGCAATAGCAATTACGCACGCACTTCAACTGCGTTAGTATGCTAATTCATTGTGATCGCCAGACCCATACCTAGACTTTTTGGTGCCGTGTGCCAGAGAGAGCATTGGCACCCCCCCCCCACCCAAATTTTTAAATATGGACATAAGAGAGTGCACCTGAAAAAGGGCCATGGCTTCATGGGGAAGGGCCAGGGAAGAGATAGGGGAGGCCAGGAGATGCTGGGGATAAAAGAAGAGGAAGCTACAAGTGAGAATGATAATAAACAGTCAAATTGACAGGCCCGAACAGCACCCCCTGCCCTGCGGTGCCCTGTGCCATGGCACAGGTCGCACTACCCTAGTTACGGTCCTGGTGATCGCTATGCCGTCGCACTACATAAGGATGCCCACTTTACCTTACACACATCCATAATGTTTAGCAAGACTGCAAAACCATCGATACAATCGAGTACCATCGCAGCCTCACACACACTTGCACAAGCCCTGACCTTACTCAGGAATTGCTAACTTTCAAACACAATATCAGGCCTCAGGCTGCGTAGGGCATTGCAGTGGATAATTTATGCACGCCTCTACAATGGAGTTCAAACTAGGGGTGAGCGGGTTCGGATTTCTGAAATCCGAACCCCCCCGAGCCCCCCCGATCCGAGTCCGATCCGAGTCAGGCTCGACTTTTCCCACCTGACTCGGATCTGAAATCGAGGCAAAACGTCATCATCCCGCCTTCCGAGTCTCGCGGGTTTTGGATCCTATATAAGGTACCCGCGTCGGCGCCATTTTCTCACTCGGCTGTGGACAGTGAAGAGGGAGGGTGGGAGTTAGGGCTGGCTGGGCTGTGTAGTGTAGTGTAGTGCTGCTGTTGTCCACTACTTCAAAGTCCATAGGGGCTGGCTGTGTTGTGCTGTGCTGCTGTTGTTAATAGGGGCTGTGTCCACTACTTCAAAGTCCATAGGGGCTGGCTGGACTGTGTTGTGCAGTCAGTTCTCCATAGGGGCTGTGTCCACTCCAAAGTCCTGTGCAGTGTCCCAGTCCTAAAGGGGTGCTGTAGTGTTGTCCAGGGGGTGCTCTGTCCATCAGGGGTGCTCCCCCCAAGTGCTAAAAAAATAATATATTTTCTGTGTTTGTGAATTGTGGCCCTCATTCAGAGCCGTACGCTCTGAGCAGAGTGCACGCTCTGAATGAGGGCCGCCCTCCATGAAAATGGAGCGTCCTCCTGGACGCTCGTATAGCTGAGGGTCACCACCCACAGGCTATACGAGCATGCAGTTTGATGGCCGCGATGGTCGTGACCATCGCGACCATCGAAACTGCGAGCCGGAGCCTGCGGTTGAGGTATCAACCGCAAGCTCCGGAGTGATTTTGGCTCTATCAGAGCCAAAATCACTCCCACTGACATCACTAGTGATGTCAGTGGGCCGGCTTCTGACGGGAGGCGTTCCCTTCGGAACGCCCCCGTCAGGGAGGCACGCCCCCGGCACGCCCACCAAAGGGGGCGTGCTGTCAATCAACATCGACAGCACGCCCCCTTTGATCAGACACAACGAGCGAAGGACTTTCCTTCGCTCGTCGCGTCTGGCGCATGCGCACGACAGAGCTCCCTCCGTCGTGCGCATGCTCAGTGCAGAACATCGACCCACTTGCGAGCAGACAGCCGCTCGCGAGTGGGTCTGAATCAGGCCCTGTGTGCGCAGTAGCCGCACGTGCATCAACAAAGTAGTGCCAAGCGTGCGCCTGTGTCATAAGTAAAGGGCCGGCTGGCTTGACCATTAAAGGGTGCTGTAACCCCCAAAGTACACTCCAGTCCAAACCAAAAAAAAATTATTTTCTGTGTTTGTGAATTGTGTGCGCAGTAGCCGCACGTGCATCAACAAAGTAGTGCCAAGCGTGCGCCTGTGTCATAAGTAAAGGGCCGGCTGGCTTGACCGTTAAAGGGTGCTGTAACCCCCAAAGTACACTCCAGTCCAAACCAAAAAAAAAATTATTTTGTGTTTGTGAATTGTGTGCGCAGTAGCCGCACGTGCGTCATCAAAGTAGTGCCAAGCGTGCGCCTGTGTCATAAGTAAAGGGCCAGCTGGCTTGACCGTTAAAGGGTGCTGTAACCCCCAAAGTACACTCCAGTCTAAACCAAAAAAAAAATTTTTTCTGTGTTTGTGAATTGTGTGCGCAGTAGCCGCACGTGCCTCAACAAAGTAGTGCCAAGCATGCGCCTGTGTCATAAGTAAAGGGCCGGCTGGCTTGACCATTAAAGGGTGCTGTAACTCCCAAAGTACACTCCAGTCCAAACCAAAAAAATATATATTTTCTGTGTTTGTGAATTGTGTGCGCAGTACCCGCACGTGCATCAACAAAGTAGTGCCAAGCGTGCGCCTGTGTCATAAGTAAAGGGCCGGCTGGCTTGACCGTTAAAGGGTGCTGTAACCCCCAAAGTACACTCCAGTCCAAACCAAATAACAAAATATTTTCTGTGTTTGTGAATTGTGTGCGCAGTAGCCGCACGTGCATCAACAAAGTAGTGCCAAGCGTGCGCCTGTGTCATAAGTAAAGGGCCGGCTGGCTTGACCGTTAAAGGGTGCTGTAACCCCCAAAGTACACTCCAGTCCAAACCAAAAAAAAATATATTTTCTGTGTTTGTGAATTGTGTGCGCAGTAGCCGCACGTGCGTCAACAAAGTAGTGCCAAGCGTGCGCCTGTGTCATAAGTAAAGGGCCAGCTGGCTTGACCGTTAAAGGGTGCTGTAACCCCCAAAGTACACTCCAGTCCAAACCAAAAAAAAAATTATTTTCTGTGTTTGTGAATTGTGTGCGCAGTAGCCGCACGTGCATCAACAAAGTAGTGCCAAGCATGCGCCTGTGTCATAAGTAAAGGGCCGGCTGGCTTGACCATTAAAGGGTGCTGTAACTCCCAAAGTACACTCCAGTCCAAACCAAAAAAAAAAATATTTTCTGTGTTTGTGAATTGTGTGCGCAGTAGCCGCACGTGCATCAACAAAGTAGTGCCAAGCGTGCGCCTGTGTCATAAGTAAAGGGCCGGCTGGCTTGACCGTTAAAGGGTGCTGTAACCCCCAAAGTACACTCCAGTCCAAACCAAATAACAAAATATTTTCTGTGTTTGTGAATTGTGTGCGCAGTAGCCGCACGTGCATCAACAAAGTAGTGCCAAGCGTGCGCCTGTGTCATAAGTAAAGGGCCGGCTGGCTTGACCGTTAAAGGGTGCTGTAACCCCCAAAGTACACTCCAGTCCAAACCCAAAAAAAAATTATTTTCTGTGTTTGTGAATTGTGTGCGCAGTAGCCGCACGTGCATCAACAAAGTAGTGCCAAGCGTGCGCCTGTGTCATAAGTAAAGGGCCGGCTGGCTTGACCGTTAAAGGGTGCTGTAACCCCCAAAGTACACTCCAATCCAAACCAAAAAAAAAAATATTTTCTGTGTTTGTGAATTGTGTGCGCAGTAGCCGCACGTGCATCAACAAAGTAGTGCCAAGCGTGCGCCTGTGTCATAAGTAAAGGGCCGGCTGGCTTGACCGTTAAAGGGTGCTGTAACCCCCAAAGTACACTCCAGTCCAGACCAAAAAAAAATTATTTTCTGTGTTTGTGAATTGTGTGCGCAGTAGCCGCACGTGCATCAACAAAGTAGTGCCAAGCGTACGCCTGTGTCATAAGTAAAGGGCCGGCTGGCTTTACCGTTAAAGGGTGCTGTAACCCCCAAAGTACACTCCAGTCCAAACCAAAAAAAAATATATTTTCTGTGTTTGTGAATTGTGTGCGCAGTAACCGCACGTGCATCAACAAAGTAGTGCCAAGCGTGCGCCTGTGTCATAAGTAAAGGGCCGGCTGGCTTGACCGTTAGAGGGTGCTGTAACCCCCAAAGTACACTCCAGTCCAAACCAAAAAAATATATATTTTCTGTGTTTGTGAATTGTGTGCGCAGTAACCTCACGTGCATCAACAGAGTAGTGCCAAGCGTGCGCCTGTGTCATAAGTAAAGGGCCGGCTGGCTTGACCGTTAAAGGGTGCTGTAACCCCCAAAGTACACTCCAGTCCAAACCAAAAAAATATATATTTTCTGTGTTTGTGAATTGTGTGCGCAGTAGCCGCACGTGCATCAACAAAGTAGTGCCAAGCGTGCGCCTGTGTCATAAGTAAAGGGCTGGCTGGCTTGACCGTTAAAGGGTGCTGTAACCCCCAAAGTACACTCCAGTCCAAACCAAAAAAAAAATATTATTTTCTGTGTTTGTGAATTGTGTGCGCAGTAGCCGCACGTGCATCAACAAAGGAGCAGCGCCAAGCGTGCGCCTGTGTCCCATAAGTAAAGAGCCGGCTGGCTCATTTCTTAAAGGCTGGTGTAACCCACAAAGTGCACTACTCTCCAGCAAAACTAAAGAAATATTTTCTGTGTTTAGCCGCACGTATATATCAAATCGATATAACATAAATGGAGGACCAAACTTTCTCTGATAAAAATAAAATAGAGAAAGATCAAGAACCACTTCCTCCTAGTGCTGAAGCTGCTGCCACTAGTCATGACATAGACGATAACATGCCATCAACGTCGTCTTCCAAGGCCGATGCCCAATGTCATAATAGAGGGCACATACAATCCCAAATGACAAAGTTCAGGAAAATGACCTTGAAAAAAACATTTAAATCAGCTGAAGAGAAACGTAAACTTGCCAATATGCCATTTACGACACGGAGTGGCAAGGAACGGCTAAGGTCGATCCCTAGTATGTTCATGACTAGTGGTTCAGCTTCACATGACGATGGAAGCCCTCCTCCCACTAAAAAAATCAAAAGAGTTAAGCTGGCAAAAGCACAGCGAAGAACTGTGCTTTCTAAGAAGATATCAAAAATCCCCAAGGAGAGTCCAAGTGTGGTGGTGGTTGCGATGCCTGACCTTCCCAGCACTGGACGGGAAGAGGTAGCTCTTTCCACCATTTGCACGCCCCCTGCAAGTGCTGAAAGGAGCACCCACAGTCCACTTGCTGATATGCAAATTGAAGATGTCACTGTTGAAGTACAACAGGATGAGGACACTGGTGTAGCTGGCGCTGAGGAGGAAGTTGGCGAGGAGGATTCTGATGGTGATGTGGTTTGTTTAAATCAGGCTCCGGGGGAGACAGTTGTTGTCCGTGGGATGAAAAAGCCCATCACGGTCATGCCTGGGCAGAAGACCAAACATTCCACCTCTTTGGTCTGGCAATATTTCTATCCAAATCCGGACAACAACTGTCTTGCCATATGTACCTTATGTAAAGGTGGAATAAGTAGGGGTAGGGACGTTAACCACCTAGGAACATCCTCCCTTATACGGCACCTGCAGCGCGTTCATAATAAGTTACTGTCAAGTTCAGAAACTTTGGCTAAGACCGTAAGCAGTCCAGGGACACCTAAATCCTGTTGTCCTGTTGTATCCAAGCGCCTGCAAACCACACCGTCAACTCCCTCCTCGTCAATTTCCTCCTTAGTCAGGATCGGAAGTAGTCCTGTAGGCCATGTCACTGGCATGACTGACTCTCCTATCCCGGATTCCTCCGGAGGATCCTGCATTGCTACGCCTACTGCTGCCGCTGCTGCTGTTGCTGCTGCTGGGAGTCGTTCATCATCCCAGAGAGGAAGTAGGAACACCACTACTTTTACTAAACAATTGACCCTCCAACAGTCCTTAGCGAAGAGGATGAAGTACGACAGCAGTCATCCTGAAGCAAAACGTATAACTGAGGCCTTGACTGCTATGTTGGTGTTAGACGTGCGTCCGGTATCCGCCATTAGTGCAGTGGGATTTAGACAATTGCTGGAGGTAGTGTGTCCCCGGTTCCAAATCCCGTCTAGATTCCACTTCACTAGGCAGGCGATACCGAGACTGTACAGAAACGTCAGAAAAAGTGTCCTCAGTGTCCTGAAAAATGCCGTTGTACCCAATGTCCACTTAACCACGGACATGTGGACAAGTGGAACAGGGCAGACTAAGGACTATATGACTGTGACAGCCCACTGGGTAGATGTATCACCTTACGCAGCAACAGCAGCAGCGTCACCAGTCGCAGCATCTCAGAAACGCCAGCTCGTTCCAAGGCAGGCTACGCTGTGTATCACCGGTTTCAGTAAGAGGCACACCGCCGACAACCTCTTAGAGAAACTGAGGGAAATCATCGCCCAGTGGCTTACCCCACTTAGACTCTCCTGGGGATTTGTGATATCTGACAACGCCACCAATATTGTGCGGGCATTACATCTGGGCAAATTCCAGCACGTCCCATGTTTTGCTCACACAATAAACTTGGTGGTGCAGAATTTTCTGAAAAGCGACAGGGGCGTGCAGGAGACGCTTTGGGTGGCCCGAAAAATTTCTGGCCACTTTCGCCATTCAGCGACTGCGTGCTGAAGACTGGAGTGCCAGCAAACACTCTTGAACCTGCCCCGCCATCACCTGAAGCAAGAGGTTGTGACGCGGTGGAACTCAACCCTCTATATGCTTCAGAGGATGGAGGAGCAGCAAAAGGCCATTCAAGCCTATACATCCACCTATGACATAGGCAAAGGAGGGGGTATGCACCTGACTCAAGCGCAGTGGAGAATGATTTCCGTGTTGTGCAAGGTTCTCCAGTCCTTCGAACTTGCCACACGTGAAGTCAGTTCAGACACTGCCAGCTTGAGTCAGGTCATTCCCCTCATCAGGCTTTTGCAGAAGCAGCTGGAGAAAGTGAAGGAGGAGCTAAGACGGAGCGATTCCGCTCGGCATGTGGGACTTGTGGATGAAGCCCTTCATTCACTTTGCCAGGATTCCAGGGTGGTCAATCTGTTGAAATCAGACCACTACATTTTGGCCACCGTGCTCGATCCTAGGTTTAAAGCCTATGTGGTGTCTCTCTTTCCGGCCGACACAAGCCTGCAGAGGTGCAAAGACCTGCTGGTGAACACACTGTCAGCTGAAGCGGAACATGACACGTCAACAGCTCCTTCTTCATTTTCTCCCGCAACTGAGGCTGCCAGGAAAATACTTAGGTATCCTAAGCAACCCGCTGGCGGTGATGCAGGGCAGGCAGGACCAAGTTTGGACATCTGGTCCGGACTGAAGGACCTGGCAACAATTTCTGACATGTCTACTGTCACTGCATATGATACTGTCACCATTGACAGAATGGTGGAGGATTACATCGGTGACAGCATCCAAGTAGGCATGTCAGACAGTCCATACCTGTACTGGCAGGAAAAAGAGGCTATTTGGAGGCCCCTGTACAAACTGGCTCTATTTTACCTGAGTTGCCCCCCCTCCAGTGTGTACTCCGAAAGAGTGTTTAGTGCAGCAGGGGACCTTGTCAGCGAAAGGCGTAGGCGGTTGCTTCCACAGAATGTGGAGAAGATGATGTTCATAAAAATGAATTATCAGCTCTTCCAGGGAGACCAGCCTCCAGAACGTACAGAGGGACCTGTGGTGGTGGATTCAAGTGGGGACGAGTTAATACTTTGTGAGGATGAGGATGTACACACTGAAGAGGGTGAGGAATCGGTGAATGAGGAGGATGAGGATGACATCTTGCCTCCGTAGAGCCAGTTTGTGCAGGGACAGATTAATTGCCAGCTTGTTTTGTGGGGGCCCAAACGAACCAATCATTTCAGCCACAGTCGTGTGGCAAACCCTGGCGCTGAAATAATTGGTTTGTTAAAGTGTGCATGTCCTGTTTATACAACATAAGGGTGGGTAAGAGGGCCCAAGGACAATTCCATCTTGCACCTCTTTTTTTTCTTTGCATTATGTACAGTTTGGGGCCTAGTTTTTCAAACTGCCATCCTGTCTGCCACTGCAGTATCACGCCTAGATGGGTCACGTGTTTGTGCCGCCCACTCGTGTCGCTTAGCATAGTCATCCAGCTACCTCGGTGCAACCTTTTGGACATAAAAACACTATTGTGAGGTGTTCAGAATAGACTGGAAATGAGTGGAAATTAAGGTTATTGAGGTTAATAATAGCATAGGAGCAGAAAAACCTACACATTCTGTGATTTTAGCTGTTTTTATGCTTTTTTTCAAAAATATACAGATCCAAAACACAAAACCCAGAACCCAAAACACGGAAGGGTGGTTTTGGCAAAACCAATCCAGATCCAAAACACGAAGAAAGATCCAGATCCAAAACCAAAACACAAAACACGAAAAGTGGCCGGTGCACACCCCTAGTTCAAACGCGCTGGCATGACTGAATCCCAACAGATTGCGGAAGTAAGTATTAGGGTAAGGGGGGGATGTACATTACCAAAGCAGAGAAGATGTTGCAAAATGACAGAAGGTTAACTTTATGCAAATTTTCAGCTTCGCTTGGCATCTCATTCCAAAGGGTCAGCATATTGTGACAAAGGACCAGAAAATGCATTGTGTGTGTGCCAGGTGGGTACCCAGAAATCCCATAGAAGAGCAGATGCAACGAGTCAGATGCAACGAGTTGAAACGTGCCAGAACACCATTCGAATGTCAGAGAGGATACCCGATTTCCTGACATCGATTGTGACATGTGACGAATCGTGGATTTGTCATTATGATCCGGAATCCAAACAAGGTCCAGGGTATGGAAACTTGCGAATTCGCCTCAGCCCAAAAATTCAGTGTAATTCCTTCAGCATGTAAAGTTTTGCTTCTGCTGTTCTTTGATGCACACGATATGATCCTACAGCACTGGGTTCCACATGGACAGACAATTAATGGTGACTACAATGCAAGCATCCTGAAAACCAATTTGCATGGAGTCAAATTGAAGAAAAGACCGCATTTACTGAAGAACCAGTGATTTTTTTCTCCTAGACAATGCCCAACCACATGTTGCTGCTCTAGAATTGTCAGCACTGACTGAAATTAATGAGACAGCACTGGAACACCCTCCATATAGCCCGGACTTAGCACCCTGTGATTTCTGGGCATTCCCAACCCTGAAAAAAACAACTGCACGGAAAGAAGTTCTCAACAGATAATGAAGTGAAAAATGCCAAAGCTGCAACACTAGAAGTGATGTCACAGAACAATCTACTACACGTCTTTGAATTGTTGTTGAAACGATGCAAAAAGTATTGAAAATGAAGGACGCTATTTTGAAAAAGAAAAATGTTCAGATCCTGTGGAGTCATCTGATTCTGAATAAAAAAAATCAGTCTCATTAATTTTCAATCAGCCCTCATACTTACAGAAATCTGTCGGTATTCTGACCGTCGGCATCCTGATCACCGGAATCCCATACCCAACCCGACTGTCAGCATAGGGAGGCATGGTAATGACTGTCAACACAAGGAGGCATTTCAATGACTGTCAGCATAGTGATACATGGCAATGGCTGTCAGCAAAGGGATGCATGGCCATGACTGTCAGTATGGGGAGGCATGACTGTCAACACGAGGAGGGATGGCAATGACTATCAGCATAGGGAGGCATGGAAATGACTGTCAGCATAAGGAGGCATGGCTATGACTGTCAGTATGGGGAGGCATGGCTATGACTGTCAGCATGGGGAGGCATGGCTTTTTCAGCATGGGGAAGCATGGCTATGGCTGTCAGCATAGGGAGGCATGGCTATGGCTGTCAGCATGGGGAGGTATGGCCTCTGACTGTCAGCATGGGGATGCATGGCAATGACTGTCAGCATGGGGAGGCATGGCAATGACTGTCAACATAGGGAGGCATGGCTATGGTTGTCAGCATAGGGATGCATGGCTATTACTGTCAGCATGGGATGCTTGGCTATGGATGTCAGCATAGGGAGGCATGGCTATTACTGTCAGCAAGGGAAGGCATGGCTTTTGACTGTCAGCATGGGGAGGCATGGCTATGACTGTCAGCATGAGGAGGCATGACAATGACTGTCAGCATGGGGAGGCATGGCTATGACTGTCACCATAAGGAGGCATCACTATGTTTGTCAGCATTAGGTGGCATGGTTATGGCTATTTTCAGACCTTTGCCAGCCAATCTGTATTTGGAGCACCCTATTTAAGTTCCCTTAGCTCATTAGTACATTGCCAGTACAACCTGTCTCACCGCTAGTTCCTGGTTCCGGGTCAGTGGCTCCATCTGCTGACTTCACCTGTCTGTCATTCTCTGAGTGTATCCAGCATTCCTGCATATTTCTCAGCACTGTGCTAGTGCTCTCCTGTGGCATGCAATCTTACCATACACATACACCAGTGTGCTCCTGTCTGCATTCACCTAGATCTACTGGAAGCCTAGTCGCATTACTTCTGTATTTCAGCTTGTACCAACATCCTGGAATTTCTTGTACCTACAGTATCAACCCTGGGACTTACTGGTTCCCTGTGGGCAGTCTTAACCAGTATATTGTGCCGGGCCAGTTTGGGAAATCCCACAGCCCACCAGCCAATCAGAGGCAGTTTTACATATAGCGGCTGCTCATTGGCTGGGACCCACGTGTAACCAGCCAATGAGCGGCCGCTATATGTAAAGCGGGAATGAAGACGGGAACAAAATCTTCCCACAAGATTGCCTCGCTCTCCTGCTTGGGTTCCAACTTCTGAGGAACCAATGCAAATCGGTGCTTCTCAGCTATCGCCTGAAGAGAGATGTAGGAGACATTCCCAAGGCCTTTGTATGTATTGTGGTGACAAGGGGCATACAGTGAGTAGTTGTCCACTCAGGCCAGTAAAAGGCAAGGCCTAAATGTTCAGGAGGAATTACATTTTGGCCTGGCTCCAACTTCCTCCAAGAACTCAGTATGTCCCTGTAGCCGCCCAACTCCGTAACTCGACTCTGACTACTTCGGCTTTCCTGGATAGCGGGGTGGATGGCAATTTTATGGATTTTCTTTTCTTTCAGATGCTGGTTGTACCCGCCATTCCATTGGATCAGGAAGTCCCTATCTGCGGACTGGATGGAGGATTGGTTTCCAGTGATCACATTGGATTTAAAACACCTCCTCTTCGTATGTCAGTTGGAGTTCTTCATTCAGAGACAATTTCTTTTTATCTTCTCCAGTGTCTGTTAGCTACAATTGTTCTCGGTCCCCCGTGGCTCAGGGATCATAACCTAATTATAGATTGGTCCTCTGGGGAAATAATTAGATGGAGACGTGCCTGTCACACTCACTGTCTTACAATTCCTGTTCGGTCAGTTCAACCTACTGTTGCCAAAGTTCCTCCAGCCATCCCAGGCCAGTACCATGATTAAGCCGATGTCTTCTCCAAACAGCTGGTGGTTGTCCTTCCTCCGAATCGTCCATACGTCTATGCCATCAATTTAGTTCAAGGTGCCAAACTACCTAAAGGCCGATTGTATTCTCTATCCAGAGGACAAGGCGATGAAAGATCACATCAAGGATGCATTGGCGAAGGGATTCATCCGCCCCTCTAAACCACCGGTTAGGGCTGGATTTATCTTCGTTGTAAAGAAGGACGGGTCCCTCCATCCTTGCATGACAATGACTGTCAGCATAGGGAGGCATGACAATGACTGTCAGTATGGGGAGGCATGGCAATGAGTGTCAGCATAGGGAGGCATGACAATGAGTGTCAGCATAGGGAGACATGGCAATGACTGGCAGCATAGGGAGGAATGACAATGACTGGCAGCATAGGGAGGAATGACAATGGCTGTCAGTATGGGGAGGCATGACAATGACTGTCAGTATGGGGAGGCATGGCAATGAGTGTCAGCATAGGGAGGCATGACAATGAGTGTCAGAATGACACATTTCCCAGTCCTGCATAGAAAGAGTCTAGGATGCAAAGCTCATTATTTTGAATAAGCAGACATTGCGATTAATCTTTTGGTTTATGCCAAATAAATGATTTTAATTTATAATTAAATTATATAACTAAAAATGTGCTGCACAAATTATATCTGCCTTTCCCACAAAGGCAAATTATATATATTATAGCAGTTATGTTTTTCTGTGAAACAGCATCTAATTTTTTTACACCTAATTTTTAATTAATGTTTGTCCCAGATTTCTTATATTGTCTGTATAACAAAGAAAATACATTTCAAATTTGTTAGCTGCAATAACTTTTTAACCATAGAGGTGCTAATATTTTTAAATATAGTGTAGTAAAAAAAAGAAATATGATTCAGTCATATAAATAAATAAGATGCTACTGATTTAACTCTTTAAAATAAAAGTACATCTCTTGGTTACCCACCCATGGTTTTCCATTGTTTCTGGTGGCTCAGTGGTAACTTACCAGCTACATCTTCCTCTTCTGGGTCCTAACAGGCATGCAGGGTGGGCTCTTGGGGTGTCCGACTAGTGCGGTCGAACAGGGGCACCACCCCATAGAGGGTTCACCCCTCTCAACATCCTGATTTCAGCAGGATAGCGATGTCCCGCTGTTCCACCCGTGGGCCAAAGTGTCCCACGGGTGGTCTGGTCGGGAGGCTGGGTACCCCCACTGCCGCAGCTGTGCGGCAGCGCCAGACCCCGGAGTAGCTGAATGGATGCTGCACGCAGCATCCATTCAGTGCCAGAAGTGGGCTGGAGGAAGACCAGCTAGTGACGGAGTGCTGGGCTCACCCCCAGCCTGACATTACACGGGAGGCGGGCATGCCTCCAAAGAACATCACTTAGGGGGCATGTCTTAGTAATTAGGCCATGACCCCATTTTCAGACTAGTGGGCACTTTCTTAAAATCCGACACAGGGCACGGCTACCCCTGGAGCCGGCCCTGCAGTCATGTGTACAGCCCTCCCGGCGGGGAAGTCCGAGGATAGGCGGTTCTGGTGAGTATTCTTTGCTTATCTCTAATCCTAATCCCTAACCCTCCCCCTATTGCCTAACACTAACCTCCCGCCACAGCAGCCTAACCCTAACCTCTTCCCACAGCCTAGCCCTAATCCTCCCAGCAGCACTTAACCCTCATATGTCGTCATTGTGGACATGTTGACATTCTGAGGATGACAACATGATGCCAGTCAACATGTTGAACCACTTCGACATCCTAATGTTGACATTGTGGTTTCGACATTATGGGGTATATTTACTAATGTGCGGGTTTTTAGATTTGGAGATGTTGCCCATAGCAACCAATCAGATTCTACTTAACATTTATCTAGCACCTTCTAGAAGATAATAGCTAGAATCTGATTGGTTGCATTGGCCAACATCTCCAATTCTAAAAACCCGCACTTAATATACCCCTATGAGTGTTGACAAGGTCTCTGTGGACCATTTGATCGAATCTCAAATTCAGAGATGCGTGCAAGTCTGTTTTGCGTATTGTGATGTCTAGCGCTGTGCATTTTCTGTAGCAGAGCATATGCAGTTTTGGAGAATCAGAGCCGTACGCATCTCCACTTGTGGCTGAGTGGATGTAACCGGACGCCAACAGGGTGTTGGCATATAGGATAAATGTTCAGTGTGTGTGTTTTAGGCACGAAGCGGGAATTCTGGGCCTATATAGGGCTGTGCATACGCAGAGATCCATTTGATTTCAGGCAGATCTTTTGCAAGGTGGATAGGGCTGCTGTAAACATGTGCTGATAGTGATGAAGGCTACTTTAATATGAGGGTGGATGGAGGCAGTATGATGGTATAGACAGGGCCAGTTCTCCGCATACGCTTGGTATGCAGCTGAGTAGGGTGCCACATAATGGAGGGTGCCTCAGCTGCGACCATGCGGGCCACAGGCAGACTGTGTCTCTGTGACACAGCTGCACCGCATGTGTAACGCTGACCGGACGGAGTTCGAGCTCAGGGAGGACAGGCGAACTCAGGGAGGACAGAAACCTCCCGTGGAGCAGAAGGTCATGGTTATGGCTTTTTCCATGAGACCACAGGCCCTTAATTTGTTTGGGCACGCTCAACAATATGCCTGGGGGTGCCAAAAAATATACTCGCTTACCAAAAAATTTGGGCTAGGGCCGGCCCTGGGTATAGAGCAGGGATGGGGAACCTTTTTTCTGCCGAGGGCCATTTTGATATATATAACATTATTTGTGGGCCTGGTCTAGGCCATTCCCCTTCCGTGTGATGTCACATGGGGGGGGGCCCACAATCGCCGATGATTACAGCAATGCCCAGAACATCCTGAGGATAGGAGAAAGAAGCTCTGAGGGTCAGACCAAATGATACGGAGGGCCTTATAAGGCCCCCGGGCAGGAGGTTCCCCATCCCTGATATAGAGCCATCTCTACAGATGCAACCTGGCATTTATTTCACAGCATGTAGTAATGTGCATCCTGGTCGACTTGCATGAATCAGCCCTTGGGTGTGCAACTCATGGACATGTCATGCATTCTTACTGACTTAGGGGTCTAGTTTGCTAAGCCTTAGATAAAGTGAAAGTACTAGCCAATCAGCTCCTAACTGCCATGTCATGGGCTGTGTTTGAAAAATGACAGTTAGGAGTTGGTTGGTACTTTATCTCCGTTCACTTTATCTCCATCCAAGGATTAGTAAATAGACTCCTTATGCTGGCCATACACTGTGAGATAAACTCACTGTCAGACAGATAGACCAATTATCTGACATTGCTATACACTGTCAGATACTTGGTCTCTCTGCCTGATGGTGGGTATATCCATTATCAGATCTGAGCACCAATTATCACATCGGTTGGGCATACTGAAAGATTTCTCCCATGCCCAACTGATTTCTCTCATGCCCAACTGAGCGATAATTGGTGTTTGGTCGCGGCCATACACTGCAATTATCGGCCTGATGAGCCAATAATCAGCTGATCGGGCCTATAATTGCACAGTGTACTGTATGGCCGTCTTTAGCAACTCTACGGTTAAAACCAGTGGCTGCAGCTAGAAACACTGTATGTGGTACAATTTATTTTTATGTCATTAACAACAAAGACAGAAAATCATTTGCAGTATTCGAGAAACTGCACAAGATCAACTGTTTTTGCTTTGTTATAAAGACAATATAAGAAATCTAGGACAAACATTAATTAAAGATTAGCCATAAAAAAGTGAGCCGCTGGTTGCACAGGAAACATAAATGCTAGAATATTTATCGCTTGCTTTTGTGATAATGGCAGAGCTAATTTGTGCAGCCCATTCTTGCTGACCAATTTACTCTAAATAATGACAAAGAGCGTAATAGAAAAGTAAAGATTGCTAAACAAAAGACATAATATTAACTTAGTTTACTGGCATAGGAAAGGTGACGGGGAATGGAATCTATTGCAAGGTTTTACTTTTAAAATGACAGTTCCTCGCGCGTAGAAAGCTCTATTTATTTCTAACTAGAATCAGATAATTCTTTATAAACGAGAAGAGCGCAGTTCCTTCCAATAACGCAGCACTGCAGGGAACAGGTAGGTAATTGGATATTTACTCACAAACTGACACAAATATATATCAAGCCATAAAATCATCACTAGAGTGGATGGCAAGCCTGGAATTATCTGTGTATTGTATAGTCATCCCTTTAGCATTTTCTAAGCCTGGAAACATATCAAGTACTGGTAATATAGAGATTATTTTCTTCCAATTATCCAAAATGGTATATTCATGAGAATATGTTCTGCTATGAGCCTTTGGCTGTTTTTTTCTTTATCTTTGAGGAATTAAACCTTGAAATGCATTGCACTTTGAATACAGACCTATTAAAAAAGGACATATGTTGCATATGTGCATATAAAGTATGTAGAGGTTGAGTCTAACATATCCAAATATTCCAAAATACGGAATACTCCGAAATACAGAATTTTTTTTTAGCATGACTGAGATAGTGAAACCTTTGCTTTTTGATGGTTCAATGTGCACAAACTTTGTTTAAGGCACAAAAGTATTAAAGATAAAATATAAAATTACCTTCAGGCTTTGTGTACAAGGTGTATATGAAACCTAAATGAATTTCATGAGGCTATATCCATTTGCGTTGGAACTTTGTAGACTGTGATACCATCGCTAATCAAAGGATCCTCACCATCCTGATACAAGCCGGTAACTTACCTACAATACAACTGGATTTTATCTGCCCTTTTTTTTTAATAACTCTTTACTCGGTGCCCATCCATTATCATATGGTGTAGTATCCAGTGCCTTCAGGGCTTTCAAGATTAATGCCTTTTAGATTGCTTTGTACGTACCTAAACATCTGATGTCACATGTGATTATTTGACATTCCTCCATGGTTCAACCATACTCAATATTGTTTTTTTTTTATTGTATTTTATTTGGGTTTTTCATATTGTTGGTTTATTAAATTGTGATTACTTTTTATCATCAGCGCTGCTTATTACTTGTTTATATTATTCTGTAGGTGACTAACTACCTCCCTTTCAGCAGCAGCTTGGAAAATTGACACATGACAGCGCCCTTTATACTATAATTATTATTTTTTATAGTTGTTTCTCCCACACACATAGTCCACTGGGCAGCAGTCATGAGTTGCTTTTCCAATTTTGAAAATAGATTTAATAGGAGGCAAAGCTTTATTTCCAAATGGGAAATTACAGGGACTGAAAAGGTGTGTCATGAGGAAGACACCATGAAAAAAATATTTTTTTTAATTGAAAGAATTGTTGAAACTGGAAACAAAAAACTGGTTAGATAGTACTAGCCTAAAAAAAATTATTTTGCTAAAAAAATTATACCTAGGGGACTACACATTTTTAAACCTTCAATCTTTTCTGCTCAATCGGGGTTTCAAAATGAATGGGAAAATATATTAGATAACTGTTTATGTTACTTATAAAACTGGTGATCAAATATAGGAACAATAAGATTGAACAATTAGTAAAAGAGATTGAGGAAATCAAATAGAAATTAGAACCTATGAGCACCTCATCTGAATACAATGAATATGACCGTAAAATAACAGATAGGGTACTCAAGTTTGAACAATCTATTATGGATATCAAGTGTAAGAAGTTTCAAAGAGATCTAGATGATTACACCAAGGGACAAGTAAGGTCATATAAAGATAAAGATAAAAATAAATTCTCTAAATCAACCAAACATTCCCAGTACCATTCCATGAGAGATCGGAATGATTATTCTGGTGCTCATTACACTCACAAGCCCCATTATGGGCAACAGTTGACGAGACAGAGAGTCCTCTCTGTTCAGCACAAATACTGAGAGAGGGGCTATATTAGTGGAAACAGAAGAGCAGATCCCAACTCCTCTCCACCATCCTTTAAAGACAACAGGGCTCTTGGTGCACGGAAAAAAATTAAAATCAGCCCGACATATGGAAGCTAGAGGAGAAGGATCAGATGTTTTTTTAGGGAGATGATCATCCACACACCATCGGGAATCAGTTTAGACAACCAAACAATTAACCCCATTAAACTGGACATTACATTTTATAAAGTACTTCCAAAGGATCCAATATATAGAGAATTGAGTAACAGCGCTATCCCTTTTGAACTCTTATCTCTTTCTTAGCAGAACTTGAGATCATTCTCATGCATGCACTGGATGATGGGGTCATATCCAGAGAGGAACATCATTTCCTTCTGCCTTCTTTCCATATTGTTCCAATTTACTATCACCTACCCAACATTCACAAGTCCCTCATGTCACCCCGGGACATCCAATAATTTCTGGTGTTAATTCTCTTAATTCTTCTCTTTCTGTCTATGTTGATTCCCTTTTACAGCCGCGTGTTTCTCAGTTAAGATCACACATACGTGATACTACTCACTTTTTACAACTATTTCAAGGTGTTATTTGGAAACCAACTTATGCATTCCTCACCCTGGATGTCCAAAACCTGTACACCAATATTCCCCATCAATTGGGGGTGCAGGTTATACATGACATCATTAATGAAGATGGTGATCTAACTGAGAGACACAGACAATTTTTATTGGATTCCATCGATTTCATTCTTACTCAAAATTATTTTCTTTTTTCTAACACTTTTTATGTACAAACCATGTGAACAGCCATGGGAACCAGGTTTGCGCTGAGCTATGCAGATTTCTATGTGGGTCGAACTCGTGTGGGGGAGTGGGCTCAGTGAACACCTGGTTCTCTATGGCCATTACATAGATGATCTATTTATCATTTGGGATGGGGATTCTGTCACAGCTTCCAATTTTGTTCATTCTCTCAACTCCAACACTTTTAATTTGATTTTTACTCACACCTATGATAGGAGCAAAATAAACTTTCTGGATGTGACCCTGGAGATTTCTGGTGATAAAATTTACACTTCCAACTATATTAAAGATGTTGGCACTGATGCTTATTTACATTTCCATAGTGCCCATTATATGCCATGGAAAACAAATATTCCAAGAGGCCAATTATTAAGGCAGGAGAAACTGCTCGACCAAAGAGGTGTTTCAAGAACTATCTACTAAGATGCTGGAGTTCTTTGCAAGTAGAGGATATACTAAACATATTCTGGATAAGGCATTCAGGGAAGTGTTAGAGATCGATAGAGATTCTTTATTAGTGCCAAAAGCTACAACTATGCAAAAGATGAAAACCAGGGAGCTGGCTTTCATCTCTAAATTTAATAACCAAGCAAATGCAATTAAACAGATTATCAAATCGAATTTTCATATACTCAAAATAGACCCTATTCTTAATAATTACTTTCCCATTAATCCTGAATTTATCTTTAAGAAAAATTGTTCCTTGAAAACAATCTTATCTCTGAGTTTTATGAAATCTGATGCCAAATCTAAGGTTCTGGAAAAATCTCATAATACTTGGATAACCTCCAGACCTACTGGTTTCTTTAGATGTGGGGGTACAAGATGTACTACCTGTAAAAACATTATTAACAGAACTATATCCTTAGTCACCATGACAGGAGATGAGAAAAGAATCACCAGTTTTATAAATTGCAATACAAGTTGGGTAATATATCTCCTACAATGTGGTTGTCATCTCAAATATGTGGGTCGAACAACTAGACCCCTTAAGGTGCAATATATGGAACGTAGAAATATTCGGAACAGAATGCACAACCACAGCATTCCAAAATATTTTTTGGAGAAGCATGGCAGTGACCCTAGGGCCTGATTCAGAGTTGGGAATAAAGAGAGATATCTCTCTCAACTGATCATCTTGGTGAAACCATGTTGCACTGCAGGTGGGTCAGATTTAAAATGTGCAGAAAGATTTAGATTTGGGAGGGAGGTGTCCAAATTGACATCTAAATTGTAGAGTAATAATAAAGCTGTGCAGTATTTGTGGGCTACATGTAAAAGCAGCCAGTATTTACCCTACATGCAAAAAAAAATTGGTATTTACACCCCTTGCATTGCAACATGGTTTGTCCAGGTACACAGTTAAGTGCTATCTCTCTCTATTCCTCTGAATCAGGCCCCTAGTTCACTAATAGACATTGGCTTGGAATTCATCCCTCCAACTATACGGTGGGGAGACAGATTCAAAAAATTATGCCAACGGGAGATATATTGGACATTCCAACTTGATTCTTTATTCCCTAGTGGATTAAATTAATTTTTAGAATAAAATGTCATACTATAAGTTAGCTGCAGAAAGACATAACATTTGCAATATGTCATTCACCATATGAAGTGGCAAGGAAAGGCTAAAGACTTGGCCTTTATTTATGACTGGTGATTCTGTCTCTTATGATGATGTAAGCCCTTGACCCTGTAGAAGTTTTAAAAAAAATTTAAATTGTTAAGGTACAGGAACCAACTGTGTGCTTAGAAACATCACAAATCCCTCAAGAGAGTCTAAGTGTGTCCGCAGGTGCCATGTGTAAGCTGACCTTTCCAATACTGTACTTGGAGAAGAGCATCCTTCCACCATTTGTGTGCCCTATGCAAATGTGGGGATGAGCAGCACAAGTCAACATGCTGACATAGAAATCGAGGATGCTGCTATGGAAGTGCACCAGGATGCTAATAGGGACGTTGATGATGAGGATGTTTGTGTAAATCAGGCACCAGTGGAAACAGTTGTTTCCTATGATAAGAAAAAGCTCATTGTCATGCCTGGGCATAAGACAAAAACATCCATTTATTATGTATGGAATTATTTCTACACAAATCTGGACAACAATTGTCAAGTCATCTGTAGTATTTGTAAATTGGTGTTAAAAAAATAGCAAGAGACAGTCCAAAATCAGTTAGCTCCCTTCTCTCACCTAGATCCCAGCACCTGCAATCTCCACCACCAATACCTTCATTATCAATATCCTCACTAATGATCGGAGCTAGTTCTGCATACAGGATAAGGCTAGGTGACTCCTCCCATATCCAGGATTCCTTAGAAGAGTCCTTGAGCACTAGGTCAACTGCTGCTGTTGGGGGGGGTGGTTCTTCATCACAGAAAGGGACCAAGAAGACTACTACTAGCAGTAGTTTAAAAAACAATTGACTGTTAAACAATCCTTTGATAGAGGAAGCAAGTATGACAGCTCTCAGCCAGTTGCACAGCGGATCACTGACGCCATGATGGCTGTACTATTAGTAGATGGTGAAATAATAGAAATTGAGGATGATAGTGTGGAGGAAGGAGGATAAAGGGGTTATTTGTGTCCTATCTGACGCAAATGAGGATGTTGATGATGAGGATGTTGTTTGTGTTAATCAGCCACCAGTGGCAGCAGTTCTTGCTCGTGATAAAAAGAAAGCCATTGTCATGCCTGGGCATATGACCAGAAAAGCCATGTCTTGGGTGTTGAATTATTTTCACCCAAATTATGAAAATAGTTGTGAAGTCATATTTACCATTTGTGAAGTTAAAGTTAGTAGTGGTAGGGACGTTAACCATCTAGGCATATCTTCCCTGATACATCATTTGCAGAGAGTTCATTCAATTTATTTAACAAAATTATAATTATTTGTAAATTAATAACAAGCAGTCTAGTATTAGCTACTAGCTGTTTGGACAAGCACATGCAATCTCCACCGCCAACACCCTCATCATCAATCTCCTCTTTAATGATTGGAGGTAGTCCTTCCCAAAAAAAATGTTTGTGGGGTCCCAAACAAGCCAATCACTTCAGCTTCAAAAGTGTCAGTCCTTGTCACTAAAGTGCTTGGTTTGTTAAACTGTGCATGTCCTTTATAATATCCAACATAAGGGTGGGTGTGAGGGCCCAAGGACAATTCTATTTTGCACCTCTTTTCTTTGCATTATGAGCTGTTTGGGGCATTGCTGGCTGACATTTTTATAGTTTATGAAACTGACATCCTGTCTGTCACTGCTGTGTGGTAATGCTTCATAGATGTCCTATATTTTTTTAAACTGCCGTGCGGTTGTGCCACTGCTCTATCGCTTACTTTAGTTAGTCAGCTCACTGCAGCCTATGGTCTATATTGGTGAAAAGTAGTGAAAATAATATTGTGAGCTGTGAGGTGGTTAAAATTAACTGGAATGCCTGAAAATAATTGTTATTAAGGTTAATAATACTGTAGGAACAAAAATAGGCCCAAATAATGTGGTTTTTGCTGTTTTTATCATTTAAAAAAAATATACAGATTCAAAACCAAAAGCAAAACACGTAAGGGCGGTTTTTAACAAAACCAAATCCAGATCCAAAACATGAAGGAGATACAGATCCAAAACCAAAACCAGCAAAAATGGCCAGGCGCACATCTCTAATATAAATGCACACACACACATATATATATATATGAGCAACAAGCCTTTGGATATGTAATATCCAAAGGTTTGCTACGGCACTCACAGGACTTCTACTTATCCCAAAAAAATGTTTGGAGACCACCAGACCTCTTGTCAACATTTCATTTTTTATTTTTTTTTCAAAACTTCACAGGACAAATAATGTAAAACATTGACCTTATCTTTATAGAGAAGGACACCCAGTGACGTAACAGCACTTGCAATGCACTCTCCATGGCGCTCTCATGATCCCTGGCAGGTAACCTGGCAACAAGTGTAAACAGACCATCACAGTCTGAAAAAAAAGAGTGTAATAAAGGGCCTGATTCAGCGACGAACCCACACTAGAAGACGCGTGCACCCAGCCACTGCGAGAATATGCTAATTAGTGCATACGTACGGAGACCGCAGCACAAGATGCAGACGCCCAGCCCCATATTAAACCGCCCATCTCCCTTTGCTCACAGCCTGATCAGTGTGCAAGATAGTGTAAACATCGGTAACATCGAGAACCATCGTCCACATTTGCATAGTAGTGGTTGACCAGACGTTGCGCCGGATCTTGGCAACTTCCTGTGTGCATGGAGTCTCAACACTGCGTCCGTCACCGCACTGGCTTAATTATAGACGCCCCTAAAATGGTGTTCCCAACGCACAGGCATGCCTGCGTTCACCCGACCACCCCCCGTCACCACCCACAAACGACACTTCCTGTCAATCAATATCAGAAGGGGTCTGCGTACACGCTACGTGTAGTCTGTGTACGCTTACCCGATCGCACTGGCTAGTTCCCATACGCACAGTGCGATGCATACGCATGCGCAGTACGGAAACATCGGCCAAGTGCGTGCGTTCTCTCCTGTGCGTTCCTTGCTGAATCAGGCCCAAAGTACAGTAGAACTGCCATGAAATGACATTAGAGCCCTAATAAATCACCAGAATAAATGAGGTTATTCATGTAACACACTAACTAAGCCGATTGGAGCCATAGACATAAACTACCATTTACACTGCTAGAAACATTACTTAATCATATATATTTATATATGTATTATTTCTTCACTAATGGCTAAACCTAGTCAATATTGTAAACCTAAGTAGTAATTTGCATGAATGGTATCATGCATGCTGTAGAATTAAATAAAGCAATGAAGACTCAGATTCTCGTTCAGTCCATATGGTATTCATTTTATGGATCCAATGGGCCTCCAACTGTAAAGGTTTGCTGGTTTTGTCCCCCTCTCTCGTACTGATTAATGATCCTAATAGTCGCTGGTCGCTATTTAGCATTGCAAGTCGCTTAAGAAAGAATTGCTTTCCAGTCCAGTCGTGTGGTTCCAAAGCACAAACAGTTATTTATGTAAAGAAAAAGTAACATGATGAAAGATTTAACAATTAGAGTAAAAAGCAATAATAAAGTACAAGCCGATACATATACATACGTACGCGCACTGGTCCCAGTATACAGTCATCAATCCAGAAGTCTGTGATCATCAAAGAGGATGTCTGAACACTGGGATCGGGACACCGCTTATATACCTTACAGAGTTCTGAGTTCACAAAGGAACTAGTTGACAAGTTTCCATTGGTTCTTGCATCTGGATAACGTGTAAGTGTGTGCATACGCTTATGAGCATCCGTGTATATAAGCATATATACATTTATATGTGTGTGCGTTATGTGCATCAGTGTATGTGTGTTGTGAATACGCAGTTTAGCGTATTGGATTGCGCGACGCAAACTAGCGTCATGGAAACACATTGTCAGACCATAGACAATCAGATCGTCAGATAATAATTGCACAACGATCATAACCAATTATTTGACTTTGCCATGATCAATATCTGCTTGATAATCTTTACATTGCAAACACATATACTGTATGTTTGATATCGAGAAATCCTTGTTCTTTTCAATTCCATCTATGGCCGGCCATATTATCTGTCTTTGGAGATATATAGATGATTTATTTATGGATATACTGTATATAGATGATTTATTTATGGTCCATCAAAATGTGAGTGGACCTCCTTTAGACAGCCCTCTTTAGGTCTTTCCACAGGGATTTATTTGGATTGAGGGCTGGGCTCTGACTGGGACATTCTAAGCTTTTATCTTCCTTTGAGGCCATTCATTGGTTGTTTGTGTGCCTTGGATCATTATCAAGTTGAAAGGCAAAATTCCTTTTCATCTTCATGTTTCTGATTGAGGCCAACAAGACTCATGAATATTATTAGCTATTAATTTGCAGTCTTTACAAACTAGAACCCCAACCACAGCTGACCACAAGCATCCCGAGAGGGCCACATTCAATTAGCCACATATTATGCGCCGTGATCTCATGCATTAGTTATACGTTGACATTGCATTTCTCACATAATTAAATGAGAAATGTTACAGCTGTCCTGCGGGTATCATACATTAATTCTGCAGTGTGTGATCTATGTGAAGTGCATGAAAGAGTAGGAAAATCATCCCAAGCCATAAAAAAGTGGGAAGTAAGATTGGTGGGTAGCAGTAGTGTGGAAGAAGGTTGGTGGCCATAAGCAAACTACAGGAGGCTTTAAAAGATCTCACAGGGATGAATTTTACAATTTGTATTAATTAATAACAATTATAACCAGCATGTGTATTTCAGTAAATAAAAGTGGTTCGCATATTTTGGGGTACATTTATATGTCTATATTGTGTTTAGTAGTAGTAGCAGCAATAGAAGTAGCAAAATATTGGGCACAAAACATTTGTAAGTACTGTGCCATCTGTAAGTTAAAAAAAAACTTTCCATCAATGCACCTATACATGTATGTCCCACATCATTAATTCATTAAAATGTTATCACCGACCATAGCCCGTATTCAATTAGAAGCAAAAAGGCAGAGATCCGCAAAAAAGTATCGCCGATTGCGACTTTTCGCCAGGCGGAAACTTATCTCCACGTTCAGGACCTCATTCAGAGACGGTCGAAGCAGCCGCACGGTCGTACGGGAAAAGGGGACGGATATTCAAATGATTCCCTCGCAAGTTGCGTCCCTAAGTTCGGATCGGTAGTTGGCCGACCAAGGGGAGGAAGCGGTCGGAAGACAAAAAAATACACCCCCTTCTCGTACGCATTGCACATCATCTCCGGGCATATAAGGATTAATCGAGACCATCGGGAACCATCGGAACTGGTCGTAGAGCTTAAGGTTGACCATACCCTCTCTTAAGCTCTACGATCATGTCAGTGTAAAAACCTCCCATGTCACATGTGCCATGACGCTACTTTGTTAATTATGCACTCCCATAATCCGTATGCACTCCCATAAAACGCCGTTCGCATAATGAGGCACGCCTGCGTTCTGATCTCCACTCCCCCATTTTCAAGCACCTTCCCCTGTTACCACCCACAAACGCCTCCATCTGTCACTCAAACTACCGACCTGGCTGTGTTCAAGGAGAGAGAAATTTCTGAACGTAGCGGCTAGTTTGCACACGCGCATTGCGAACTTTACGCATGCGCAGTATAGCGAACATCGGTGGCGTACGACCGTGCAGCCGCAACGACCGACTCTGAATGAGGTCCTCAATTCTTTCCGCTTTTCGCGTACGCGGAAACACAATGCAATGTAATAGACAAAAAAGATTTGCATCTGAATAGCAGGAGGTAAGAAGTAATTTTTTTTTTTATTTTGGGGTGCAAAGGTGGGGAAACCACTCAGAACTCTTAGGACAGCCCTCCAAAGGATAACTGTGTCAAAAAATCTCTAAAAAAAAAAAAAAATGAGGGACACCCTAAAAAAGTACTTTGAAATTGGGGACGAAAAAGTACAAAGTGGGGGTACAAACATAAAAAGTAGCAAAATAGACTTTTGGGGGGTCTGAAGTATGTGTGAGGTGTTTTTTTGATTGCAGGTGCTTGCTTACGGTGCGTTTTATAGGTTGTTTGAATCTTCACTTTAGCGACTATTAAATATGCTAGCATCTATTTTCAAGTACCCCAAATTTGACAGAACTACTTGTTTTCGCCTAAAAATAATGCTTTATGCCATTCTTCACCACTTGTGCAAATACGTGAATTAGAGGCAATTGTGTGAATTTAAGTAACCCGAATAGTTTTATTAGGGCTAATTGGGCACTACTACATTGTTCCCCAATGTTTCTACATCTTTTTGGGGGGGTTCAGGCTGATTTCCCTGATTCTGACACTACTTTTCGCCTGTTCTGACTTTGCGTGTCGTCGTTTTCGTGTTCTTTGGAATTGAATAGGGTGAATAGTGGGTACATGCACAATAAGTTTCTGCGGCTAAAATATGCGATGTAGGCGAAAAGTCCGGCAGGCAAAACTTTATCGCGAACGCGAAACTAATTGAATATGGTCCCAAATGCTAAAAGCTGCAAATTCTCCTTTTCAAAGCAGTGTTTAAAAGTTATTTATATATTTCTGGATTATGTGAATAACTTCAACCTAACATCAGCATTTCATCTTGTGGTACAGCCGCGCCATCTAATGGCTGAAAAATGGAACTCTATACTTAGTACTGTTCTATACAGTATTTATACTCTTACATCTCATTGCATCATCTTTGTGATTTCTCAGATATGATGTGAACAATTATCTCTTCTTAAATTTTCCAAGTGTTGGCCATCTCTTCCAGGTGCATTCCCTGCTGACTAGCTTGCACCTTCTAATATTTCTTCTACAGAGTATAAGAGATGGAGGACCCCCTTCACCCCGTCATCTAATACTGATATGAAATATTCTTCAAGCAATGAAAAACATGACTATGACCATTAAAGATGAGGTCACCACAGTGATTTCCGGTCTCTCGCAAAATTTGCCAGCATTGGTAACAGAGTGGATGCCCTTGAGAATAAACAGGAAGAACTTATTCAATTCTAGCACTTGTAAAGTGGAAAGTGAATTTGTTCTCCTGGGGCAAAGCCTTCATCAACCAGCAGACAATCAAGAAGATGCCTCAAATTGAGGAATAAAAAACAATTTAAGAATCCTCAATGTCCCCTAAATACTGTAATCAATGGTCCCCAATTGGAAAATCATTTGCTCCATCTCTACCAGCTGCTTGCCCTTACAATCCCACATGATATGCTGATGGTGAATAAGCCCCACAGTGTTCTCCGTCCTTGGCCAAAAGATACTAAGACCCCAGCAAATTTAATTCTGCACCTACATTATTTTAAGGAGAAGGAACAGATCTTCAATGAAGCAAATACACTTCAGCTTTGAGGGGCAAAGCTATTGATTTTTCAGGATTTACCTACCTTGACCTTACTTATATTGATAGCCTTGAAATACATAGCACAAAGGTATGCAGTCATATTGTTGGCATTCACAATGCCAAAAGTTTTGGAATGTTGACAATTCCATTCATAATATCGACATGGTCATAATGAAAACATTCAACATTTCAACATGTTCAAAATGTCTATATTATGAACAGATCAACGTTGGGGTTAGGCTGCTGTTAAGCTGGGTACACACTAGGATGACGGATCAGCCTAGTGTGTACCCAGTTGTGATGTCAGTGCCTGCCCAGTTGTGATGTCAGTCACCGGTGGCCTCTGCAGCAAGTGTACACACAGCACAATGTGCCGATATATCTGCAGATATGAATGAAAGATTAAGCGCTAACATGTGTAAAAAAAAAAAAGTTTGAAAAAAAAAAAGGGTTTAAAAAAGAACAACAATTTTTGGGGTTGGGATAGAATTAGGATTGGGATATATATAGGATTATACAGTTAGAGTGAGAGTGGAAATGATACAGGGAGGAGAAAATACAAGGGAGGAAATAAGGAGGAGAAGGCAGATGCGATCCAGCACATTAATGTTTATGCTCTTTTGAAAATTGCGGGATGTAGCCAGGTTGAATCAGTGGTACGGGTGGAGCTGTCCCTATTCCTTACCCTACTTAGTCCGGGTTCTTCAGACTGATAGCGTAGTCCTCCCCGGGCCAGCTTCTTGCTTCCACATGTGTGGCAATTGCGGCTTCTGGTGATGATGTTGACTGCTGCGTGCTGCTTGTGTCGGCTGTGCAGCTGTTTCTATGTTGCCTGCTTGTCACAATCAATGTGTTTCGAAGCACTTGGCTACTTTTTCAAGGATGACTGGTAGTGTTGTAGAGACTTTATGTATAGGTAAGATGCTAATAGAAGAAGGTGGCAGAATTGTGATCCTTGACAAAGAAAAATACGAAGAAGAAGCTAACAGATTATTAGCAGATACAAACACATATGAAAAACTGAAGACAAATCCGACTCCAACCTTTCAAAAACAATTAATCACAGAGCTTGAAGAAGGACTGATGATGGAAATTCTAAGCAAAAAAGAATATGACTACATCATCATGGAAAACCCCAAAATACCAACTTTTTACTATCTCCCTAAAATACATAAGGATCTTGTAAATCCACCTGGGTGTCCCATCATTTCCGGGATAGGATCAATCACCTCAAACCTCTCAAAATGCCTCAACTATTTCCTCCAAACAATTGTAAATCAACAAAGAAGCTATCTAAAAGACACAATGAACATACTACAAATAATTGAAAGTATCATCTGGAAAGATTCATACACTCTCTGCACTTGCGACATCAAGTCACTCTATACCTGTACTAGTCACGAAGATGGACAGAAATCTACAAGACACTACTTATCAACCAAAACAGACATGGAAAACAAACAAATACATTTTATTATGAGTAACATCCAATTCATCCTCAACAATAACTACTTCTGGCACAACAATGAGTTCTTCCTACAAAAAAAAGGGACTGCGATGGGAACATCCTTCGCAACAAGTTACGCGAACCTCTTCGTAGCTTGGTGTTAGGACGAATACATATGGTCACACAACATATACCTAAATAACATAGTTTGCTGACATCGTTACATCGACAACATTTTCTTTATATGGAAAGGCTCTGACACTACTTTAAATCATTTCATCAACTACATCAACCAGAACAATCTCAATCTAGAGTTTACCACCTCCCACAGCAAGACCCAAGTCACTTTCCTGGACTTAGAAATATTCATCAATAACAACACATTACAAACAAGAATGCATATAAAAAATGTAAATGGTAACAACATGCTCCCCTTCCACAGTAACCATCATGAAAAGTGGATTAAGAACATTACAGGGGGCCAATTTCATAGAATCAAAAGGAACTGCACAGAAGAAAGCACCTTTATCGTCCAAAGCAATGAAATGAAACAAAAGTTGTTACAAAAAGGATACAAGGAAGAATTTCTAGAAGAACAATTAAACAAAATCTCAAAACAACAAAAATTGTTGTTCTTTCTTAAACCCTTTTTTTTTTTTTAAACCTGCATTTTATTTTATTTTTTTAAATTGACACATATTAGAGCTCAATCTTTCGTTCATAAACTGCTTGTTTTTTATTGAGCTGCTTTTAAATACACAAATTAAGTGCAGATAACCTTCTCTATTCGATATCCGCAGATTTATTGCCCCATCGGCTGTGCTGCACAGCAACACGATATGTCTGTGAATGACGTCGTTCACAGACATATTGCTGGTACATGCCCACCAACGCACCCATGATATATCGGCCAATATATCATCCAGTGTGTACCCAGCATTAGAGATAGGCTGAAGTAAAGGTTTAGACCAGAGGTTTTCAACCGCTGTGCCACGGCACAGTAGTGTGCCGCGGGCGGATGTGAAGTGTGCCGAAGAGCCGCCGGTCAGAAGTGCGGACCGGGCAGCGCTGCTGCTGAGCTCCTCTGGGAGGCTGAGGCGCGCCCGGACTGAGACCTGCCTAAATGCGGCGGCGTGACATCACAGGTCACGCACGTCGTGTTGCCTGGTCTGCCCACCCGTCCACCCCAACAGAGTCTCAACCAGCACTTGCCTCCCGTCTGCGGCCCACCAGTCACCCAGCCAGCCCTTCTCTCCCACCAGCCGGCGGCCAGCCAGTGCTTCCCTCCCGCTGGCAGCCAGTCACCCACCCAGCCCTTCTCTGCCACCTTCCTGTGGCTAGCCACCCCTTTCCTCCCGTCCGTGGCCAGTCACCAAGCCAGCCCACGGACAGTCAGCAACTGCGGACAGCTCTGCACTGTGGGAACCCACAGCCGATGACTGACAGGTAGGCAGTATTATTTAATTTCTGGGGAAGCAATGTGGTTTATATATTTTTTTGTGTCCCCAGCAATGTGTTGGGGTTTTTTTGTCTCTGTGGGGGCCAATGTTATTTTTATTCTTTGGGGGCAATGTTATTTTTTTCTGTGGGGGCCAATGTTATTGTTTTCTGTGGGGGCCAATGTAGTGTGTTTTATTCCTGTGGAGGCCAATGAATGTGTTTTTTATGTGGGAGCCAATATGTACAGTATGTGTTTTCATAGGTCGCGCATGCTGCATTGCCGGATAGTGTGCCTTGGCAATTTAAACATTTTACGTAGTGTGCCTTGAGTTGAAAAAGGTTGAAAATCACTGGTTTAGACAAGTGTTGAAACTCTCACCACCGACAAACATAATGTAAACATGTCGACATTATGTCGGTGTCAACATAGGGAATATCTACATGAGAACTGTCAACATAGAAACCCTGTCAACATTTTTGTGTCACAATGGTGAATGTTGACATTATGACTGTCGATCTCAGCACAAACTCTACATGCAAATAACATCAATATTGCACGGGCTTCCCCTTCACCCACCAAGTCCAGTATGACACTAAACTACTGACTATCATATTCACAGATGAAGCACATCTTATTTTAGAAAACTGATCCCCTGGATTAAAGAAATCATGTAGGCTAAATGTAATAGCCTGCAAGGTGCGGCAAGAGCCGATATTTTGGAGATTTAAAGCAAAAAAAAATGTAAAGTAAAAAAAACAAACTGGTTCTACCATAACCAAAAATTGCTGCTTTATATCTCATGGCTAAATTATTGAAATGTCTGCACTTAGCGAAACTCACAGATTATTACATTCAGCCCTGTAAGGGTTTGACAATCAGCCTCTTCTAAAGCCAAGGCCTTCCTTACCTAAGTTTTTACCACTATTGCAATTTTCTAACTAATGTTGTATTATTGATGACATTTCGCCACCTGCTGGATTAATTATATCTATATAATAAGCGAGAAAGCGTGTCTGTCTGTCTGTCTGTCTGTCTTTTTGTCCTTTATGCACAGCCAGAGATTTGGATCTAGCGCAACCAAATTTGGCAGGGTGGTGTAGTTTGACCAGGATTAGATTTTTGCCTAGGTTTGAACTTCGTCAGGGCCACTCACTGGTACACAATCACTAAAAATGGGGACACTGTTATATTACATAGGTTCCAGGGCAGTCCGCCAAAAACCTGTGCGAAAGCCGCAAAAGTATTCTTTTAACCTCACATTCTGAGCAAACTTGATGACTCATGCAAGTTCATATTAAATCCAGAGCCTCTGTGTTTTTGCATGCAAGGGTATAGCTAGAACATTGTGGGCCACATAGCAAGATCATAAAAGGACCCCCCTAAAGGTAAAAAAAACACATACATTTGCCTCCCACACAGAGCACATTCATGTTATACCACACAGACCAGATTCAGGTTATGCCACACAGAGCCCATTTACGTTATGTCACACAGTAGTACCCCTTATACACGCTATGCCATGCAGTAGTAGTGCCCCTTTTACATAATTCCAAACAGTAATGCCCCTTACATTACACAGCAATGGCCATAACACACTATACCACACAGTAATGCCCTTTACAGATTATGCCACATAGCAGTAGTGCTCCATATAACAGGTTATGCCACACAATAATAGTGCCCCTTACACATAATGTCCCCCTAGCAACTCACCTCCCCATGTCCCTCTAGCAGCCTCTTGTCTCCTACTGTGTGCCATCAGTAGCCAGCAGGTGTGGATTTGGGGCCAGGCCACCAGCTGGCGCACCAGCAGGCAGCGACAGACATGGACAGACAGCGCAGGCACAATTTGAATCTGGAACCGGTCATGAGCCAATTGCCAGCAAACAATCAGGAGCTGCCACTGCTGAGTGTCTGCAAGTCTGCGAGCTCTGATTGCCTTGTGACTGGCGCCCATGTCTCTCCATGACTGCTTACCAGTATGCCAGCTGTAATCAGCGGCAGGCCAGCACCAAATCCTCGCATCCTCAGGAGGGTGAGTGAAGAAATCCTTCAGTCCGCTGAATTGAATAGCTCCGGGAGCTCCCTCCTAGGGCTATTCAGCATCTCGCTGAAATGAATTGCAGCCTGTGTCTTTATTAATGCTATCCTAAGAAAAATGTTTGTTGAATTGCAAACAACATCAGGTTCCACTTAATAAGCATTCCCCACAATGAAAACATATGTGAGGAACTATACTAGTATGGTAATCTTTGCAACCTAGGGACAGAAAAAGAAACTCTCTTTGTGGGGGCACTCTTCTGTAGATTAAAACCTAACTTTTACTCAATACTAGCTAAAAACTTGACCCTCAAACACTAAACAAAACCACACACATACGTGTATATGTCAAATAATTTCATGTAACATAATTATTTGTGACATTAGTAAGTCCACGCAGCAAGTTCAAATATCAAGTCTTATATATAGATTACTTCCCTGCTATTCCTACATAGTGATATATTTTAGATATAATTAATCCAGCAGGTGGCGAATTATCATACATTATTATAAAATTGCAATCCATTCAGCAGGTGGCAAAATATCACCAATGATACAGCATGAATCAGACTAAATTTAAACCTTAATATTATAAATTGTTGGTGATAATATTCCGAAAAAGTCTATCACACAGCAGCAGTAAGAGAGCAACAAAAATCAGAAAAGGTATTCCTCAAGTAAAGTTGGAGAAGACCCACTTATCAGGTGCCTGACTTCTACTTTGTATTGTTTGTCTTGCACATTGGACAATAAATGAGAGTATCTGGTCACACTGCCCATGAGTACAGGTAACTGATAGATAGAAAAGCAATGTACCTTTTGAAAATGGACAGTAGATATGAAAAAGGAAAAATGAAAAGACCTTATTGTGTGCTAGATTTGCTACAGCAAACTTGTAGTGAACAATAAAATGAAAGTGTCATTATTGCATAAGTTAAACAGGTACAATAGCTGCATCTGCTGTCGGCAGGTCAATGTGTCCAGTAATAAATAGGATACATGACCGATGAGAGTGCAGTAACAATAGAGCAGGAGTACCTTAAATGCTGCTTAGAAGAGATTACTTGCGTGTGTTCATGCTCTGTTGGGGTCCCGCCGTGCGCCCAGCGGGAGTCCCTACTAAGACTAACAGGTGAATGGGCTTGTTCACAGTCACTTATTGCACTACTGCAATTCTCTAACTAATGTTGTATTATTGATGATTTTTTTGCCACCTGCTGGAATAATTATATCTAGACTATATCACTATCCAGCAATAGCAAGGAAGTAACCAATGTACTGTATAAGACTTTATATTTGAACTTGCTGCCTGGACTTATTGATGTCACAAATAATTATGTTACATGGAATTATTTGACATATAGAAGAGCACCA
Source organism: Taudactylus pleione (assembly GCA_031769625.1). Taxonomy (NCBI): domain Eukaryota; kingdom Metazoa; phylum Chordata; class Amphibia; order Anura; family Myobatrachidae; genus Taudactylus; species Taudactylus pleione. The sequence goes on along the minus strand of JAUIMM010000009.1, from coordinate 2,111,650 downwards.
CCAGCAGATAAAACATCTGTACCCCATTCTGAGGATCATCCACCCATAGGGTTAGTATTTTTGTATAAACCCTGGTTTAACTTATCATTTTAAGCCTGTGCAGGGACATATCCATACTTGGACATAATCGTTGTAATCTGTAAACAGGAAAATAAATAGGATTATATGCATTTCAGAGCAGAAATAAATAATATGTCCCTCCTTGTCCTTTTGTAATCATAGCTCCTTTTTGTCTTTGTCTTCTTCCCTATTGTTAGAGGTACTTAAATTCTGGCCCCTGTCACTTCATTCACTAATTGTCCCCTTATAGTTATTTGATTACTCCTAAAAAAGAATAGTGCACAAAAAAACAGCCCTTAAAAAGTGTTACCTCTGAAATGTCACCTAATTTCAAGATTTTGAACATGGTAAAACAACAGATGAGGTAGCACATAAAATATTTTGCTAATATTCTGATGAAAACTTACATAAAAGAAGCAGAAGAATCTAACATCCCTTAGTATGGAATCGGTATGGCCGATTCCCGGCAGCGCCTGACCGACCACAGCAGAGTTCCCAGCAGCGGAAGCCCGACAGCGCTGTAAAGCCCGATCGTCCCTAAGGTAAGTATATACTAACCTAACCCCCTAACCCTCCTTAGGGGTGCCTAACCCTAACCTCCCCAAGTGCCTAACCCTAATCCCCCCTCTAAGTGCCTAACCCTAACCCCCCCTTCCCTGCTGCCTAACCCTAAGTCCCCCCGGGTGCCCTAAACCTAACCCTCCCCCCCGCGGCTTCCCGCTCACGGCGCCCAGCATCCCTTCGATCAGGATGCCGGGCGCCTGTCTCCCAGCATCGGGGAAACGTCAGGCATTTCACCCTCGCCGGGATATGACAGTCGGGAAGCTGGCTGCCAGTATTAAGACAGCCGGCTTCCCGATTGTATAACCTTAGTATGGTCGGTATATGTCCTTTGAGGGAAGTTGTCTGATACAACACCATACAGTATATCGGAATACATCAATGTGACATCCTTTTAATAGAGTCAAGATTCTTCATAGGATACTTTCCACTAAGATATCTCACGTTTTCACCAATTTATAAACATAGGGGAAAAAAAGAGTAACACAAATATAGTGTAGTACATCCAGGTGAGTTCACTATAATGATAGATAACCCAGGGCATGGGCATGGGCATGGGGGGGTGTTTTCTGGTTACAGTGGCCCACCACCAATAATAGATTGGGGAACCCACCATTGTTCTTGACCCTATGTGGTTACCCTCACAATCAGGAACCTTGCAATGGGCACATAAAGGTTTCTTTTAAACTTCCATCCTCATCTAAAAGCCTTGCTTGTGATATTCTTCCATTCAGCATACATATGAAGGAAGAAATAAGTCCAACATAGTGTAATACAATTTGCCCCTAGCTCAGGGGCACACGGCGTCCCCCTGCATATATCATTGGTTAAACTTAAATTAGACAACACTCCCTCCAGTTTACCTGGACACGGTACATCTCTCTTCAGCCCTACTGATCCCATCTACTGTATGCAGCAACAGCAAGAGGGGGGTGCAGCATACTCTGCAGAAAATGACAGAAACGCACAATGTTAGAGAATCTGGTGGTATCTAAAGAAATGCAAAACGTGAACAATTGAGGCGAGATTTTAGCACCTCAATCGTGCAGTGAAGCTTATTAAAATAAAACCGACATTAATTTAGATAAATACATGCATTGAACAATCACCCCCTAAAGCGACATACAGTATTTTGTCTTGCACTGGAATCACGGCTGCCAGGAGAGTCAGACAATGATTCATGATTATATTTCAGTTCCGTGATTTGTCCAAAGTTCTTAAAAAATTGGTATCAACCAGAGGCTAATTCAGCAATGCAAATCATAGGGGCTCTAGCTGTATTATTTACTTCATTTATTAACAGTTGTTATTATTACTATTATTATTATGTTCTTTATTTATATGGCACCACAAGGGGTCCACAGCAACTTACAAGGTACATAGACAGCAGGGCCGGCGCTAGGCTTCTCTGCGCCCAGTGCCGTCCTGTGCTGCACAGCCGCTCCCCTTCCCTCCCCCTGACCGTTTGCCCAATAACGCCGGCGGGAGGATGGGGGGCGGGATTTTCTGCCAGAGCCGGGAGATGGTGAGTTTAAACAGGGCGCGTGGCTGCACCCTTTTAAGCTATGCCCTGCTAGCCTGTGCCTAGAGCCACCACTGATAGACAGAAACTGAATGTACAAAACAAGAAAAAGGTAACTTACAGTACAGAAAATTGCAGGACATGGACACTGTATAAACATTGCTGCATCAGTGGTCATAATACTGAAATAGGCAATAGGGCAGCAGAACCCAAGGGTTGGGTGTCATTGGCACTAGGGAGTAGATTATGGTGTAAGTAAGGGAGGAGAGAACACACAAGGGAAGAGGGCCCTGCTCGTGAAAGCTTATATTCTACATTCAGTTATGTTATATAGCACACACATATTACTCAGAACTTTACAGAGAATATTTAATCATTTACACAAATCCCTACCTTAGTGGAATTTACAATATATATTCCCTAGCACATAAACACACACATACACGCTAGGGTTAATATTTTTGTCAGGAGCCAATTAGTCTACTAGAAATTTAGAAAGTCTACAGGGAAAACATACATACTCTGCACAGTACCGGCCACACATTATAAGGCTCACATCCTCACAGTTTTTATCATGCCCATTTATCTGTTGCTGGTATATTGGTAGAAGAGCATGATCCTCCCTTGAGTAATAGCAAAAGATACATCAAACTTTAAATGAGGCCCTCAGTCTCTGACATTCTGTATAACTTTCTCCTTATCTTATTTTTTTGGTACGATTTTCAGGGAATTCTACAATTCTACAAAATCTGCAAATGTAATTGTTTGACAAACACACTTCAGTTCGTCCATAATAAACTTTATTCATTTTAGATTGCTGTTTTTATTGCAGGTACATTGTCAATGCATTAAAAAAAAGTCTTTTAAAAAGGTCAAGTTGAAATAATATTTCATATGTAGTGTACATAGTTTTATCTTTATTGGACAAACAGTTATATGCAGAAAATACTTACGTAGTTTAAGGAAATTGCTACAGTTAGCAGTGTTGTCCACAAGATGGAGCTAAAAGCTTCTATGATAATTAGTAATACAGGACAATTATAATCTGCTCCCAGCATAATCGTAGAAATATACAGATGTATGTCTAAAGGCCCCCATACACCTACGCGATTTGTAGACGATCACACGATTTTCGACTAGACGTACGTTCAGTCTTGTGGAAATCGTGCGTTTTTTCATACGATGCGCGCTCCCGTGGGTCCTTCAATCATATTTTATGATCATATGTGCAGCACATATGTTCCATTGTATAGTGTTCAAAACGTGTAATTTTTTTTTTTTCATGCGATCCATCGTGTGGCAATACAGTCATTTCAATGACTGTTTGTCCTTATTCCCTAATGAGCGCGTGAGGCACAGGATCGATCATACGACTGATCGTGTGCAAAGAAAAAAATAGAAACATGCCGACGGAACTGCAGGGTAATCGGATGTAAAACAGATCGGAAGTTGATTGTCTAGGTGTATTGGCCATATTACAGAGCTGTAAATGGCTACTAAGAACATTTGTAACGTCTAATATCTGCAATGTTATATATGGGTTGAAATAGGACACGTTAAAATGGAAGAAAATGTGTTTTTATCTCTCTCTCTCTCTCTCTCTCTCTCTCTCTCTCTCTCTGTGTTGGAGGTATATGGTGCTGGACAAATATGTTAAATGCAAAATGATATAATATAATAAATAACGTCCAAGGATCAATCCCCATGGGGTTAGAGGGCTTCTTCTAATCCTCAGATAATTTATATTGGTTGGTGTACCAATTAAATTTCTATGAGGTAGGTTGAGAGCATTAGCGCCTGCTAGTGCACAAAAATACAGTCTTTGCGTTGTGTGTTCAATAACGGTGTTATCAAATACTGGAGTCTATTTACTAAGCCTTGGATGGAGATAAAGTGTACAGAGATAAAGTACCAGCCAGTCAGCTACTAACTGCCAAGTCTCAGGCTGTGTTTGAAAAATGACAGCTAGGAGCTGGTTGGCTGGTACTTTATCTCCGTACACTTTATTTCCATCCCAGGCTTAGTCAGTGCGTGTGCAAGGTTTCTTGGCACCCTAGGCATAGCTTCAGCCTAGTGTCCCCCCTTCCCTAGGATAGCTACACAAGCCCTTATACAGCGCCCCCCAGTAGTGGCCCCCTCTATGCAGTGCCCCCAGTAGTGCCCCTTATACAGTGCCTCCAGTAGTGCCCCTTATACAGTGCCCCCAGTCATGGTCCCCACTATGCAGTGCCCCCAGTAGTGACCCCCTATGCAGTGCACCTTATACAGTGCCCTCAGTAGTGCCCTTATACAGTGCCCCCAGTAGTGGTCCCCCTATGAAGTGCCCCTTATATAGTGCCCTCAGAAGTGCCCCTTATACAGTGCCCCCAGTAGTGGTCCCCCCTATGCAGTGCCCCCCAGTAGTGGTCCCCCCTATGCAGTGCCCCCAGTAGTGCCCCTTATACAGTGCCCCCAGTAGTGCCCCTTATACAGTGCCCTCAGTAGGTCCCTTATACAGTGCCCTCAGTAGTGCCACTCATACAGTGCCCCCAGTAGTGGCCCCCCTATGCAGTGCCCCCGTAGTGGTCCTCCCTATGGAGTGTCCTCAGTAGTAAACGCCCTATGGAGTGCCCCAGTAGTGGTCCCCCTATGCAGTGCCCTTTATATAGTGCCCTCAGTAGTTGCCCCCCTCTATGCAGTGTCTCTTATGCAGTGCCCCCCACTAGTGGTCCCCCTATGCAGTGCCTCCAGTAGTGGTCCCCCCTATGCAGTGCCCCGTAAACATAAAACAGACACACAGACAGACATCAAACATTATACTTACCTGAATCCCCCCTCCTGCACCCACCGCCGTTCGCTCCTCCATCCTCCCACTCTGCACTATGGGAGAAACGTCATGACGTCTTTCCCTTCACCCCCATGCGGGAGCCGGAAGGTGGAGCTCATGAGTGAACTCCAGCCTGGCTCCGGTAGTGAGCGCAACAGCCAATGAGTCTGTCTGACTCTCATCGGCTGCTAAAACAAAAACACTGCCACCGCCTTATGTGCGGCCCGCACTACACTTAATGAAACCAGCGGCGCCCTCCAGTGGCCACGCTCTAGGCAGCTGGCTAAAGCTGCCTAATTGTAGCGCCGGCCCTGGGCTTAGTAAATAGATCCCAAAATCATCAATTAGCTACAGTATCTGGGTCTTTGGGGCCTCCTTTCCTGTTAGTATTACCAGGGAACAATGATCTCCAGTGTCGTATCAGGGACACAAAGTGTTCACACTGTGCAAAAATGCATTCCGTATGGGTCTGACTTCTTTAAGGATGGTATACCCAGTAGAAGTCAAACCCCTATGAAACGAATTGAAAGTAAACTAGCATGAGGGTAACCTTCCTCCATATTTGATATCACATTATCACAAACTTGTTGGTACCAATCTGTTTCTTAATCTTGCTCTTGAACCATTTATAAGGACAACAGGTGTAGGCTCAGTGGCGTAACTTCATCCCAGGTGCCCGGAGGCAAGATAAATGTTGATGCCCCCCCCAAACTAAAATGTACCCCCCAGCACCTATGCCAGCCCCAGCTGCCGCCGCCCCCCTTGCGCAGTTCCTTTTATATAATGCCCCCAGTAGTGGTCCGCCCTTGTAGTTGCCCCCAGTAGTGAGCCCCCGGTAGTTGCCCCCAGTAGTGAGGCCTCTTGTAGTTGCCCCTAGTAGTGAGCCCCCTGTAGTTGCCCCCAGTAGTGAGGCCCCTGTAGTTGCCCCAGTAGTGAGGCCCCTGTAGTTGCCCCCAGTAGTGAGGCCCCTGTAGTTGCCCCAGTAGTGAGCACCCTGTAGTTGCCCCAGTAGTGAGCACCCTATAGTTGCCCCCAGTAGTGAGGCCCCTGTAGTTACCCCCAGTAGTGAGGCCCCTGTAGTTACCCCCAGTAGTGAGGCCCTTGTAGTTGCCCCCAGTAGTGAGGCCCCTGTAGTTGCCCTCAGTAGTGAGGCCCCTGTAGTTGCCCCAGTAGTGAGCACCCTGTAGTTGCCCCTGTAGTTGCCCCCAGTAGTGAGGTCCCTGTAGTTACCCCCAGTAGTGAGGCCCCTGTAGTTGCCCCCAGTAGTGAGCCCCTGTAGTTGCCCCCAGTAGTAGGCCCCTGTAGTTGCCCCCAGTAGTGAGCCCCTGTAGTTGCCCCCAGTAGTAGGCCCCTGTAGTTGCCCCCAGTAGTGAGCCCCTGTAGTTGCCCCCAGTAGTAGGCCCCTGTAGTTGCCCCCAGTAGCAGGCCCCTGTAGTTGCCCCCAGTAGTAGGCCCCTGTAGTTGCCCCAGTAGCAGGCCCCTGTAGTTGCCCCCAGTAGTGAGCTCCTGTAGTTGCCCCCAGTAGTAGGCCCCAGTAGTAGGCCCCTGTAGTTGCCCCCAGTAGTAGGCCCCTGTAGTTGCCCCCAGCAGTGATGGCCCCCACCGCGCGCACACACACACAAAAAAAACAAACACTTACCTTTATCCCCGCTCCAGTGCTGCTGCCGTCCATCCCTGGTGTCTGCTCCTCGGCACTATGGGAGTGACGTCATTACGTCACTCCCATAGTGCACTGCGGGACCCGGAAGACGGAGCTCACTCCTGAGCTCCGTCCCCGGTGTCCGCTCCTCGGCACTATGGGAGTGACGTTATGACGTCACTCCCATAGTACACTGCGGGACTCGGAAGACGGAGGGAGCTCCGTCCTCCAGCTACCGCCAGGAGGATTGGAGCCGGGCGCCCGCTGGTAACACACTCAGCGGGCACCCGGCAAATGGAGGGTGCAGGGGTGCGACCACACCCCTTGCACCCTCCGTAGTTACGCCAATGGAGGTGGAGCGCCGATCAGCGGCGCTCCTTCTCCATGCAGCTCCCGAGGACAATGGAGCCAGATGCCCCCTTCAGGGCTGACGCCCGGCGGCAAATGACTCCATTGTCTCCGGGAGTTCAGCCACTGTGTAGGCTTGCATCACAAAAAGCACATACTGATAAACTGCTAATCCTTTTATTTCTTGTAAAGTATAGTTTGTAGGGTGTGTAATAAGATGTTTGTTTTTTTTTATAATTATGCTTTGGGGATATCTTTTATTATGTTTATATTAGGGGTGAGCGGGTTCGGATTTCTGAAATCCGAACCCCCCCGAGCCCCCCCGATCCGAGGCCGATCCGAGTCAGGCTCGACTTTTCCCGCCTGACTCGGATCTGAAATCGAGGCAAAACGTCATCATCCCGCCTTCCGGGTCTCGCGGGTTTTGGATCCTATATAAGGTACCCGCGTCGGCGCCATTTTCTCACTCGGCTGTGGACAGTGAAGAGGGAGGGTGGGAGTTAGGGCTGGCTGGGCTGTGTAGTGTAGTGTAGTGTAGTGTAGTGTAGTGTAGTGCAGTGTAGTGTTGTGCTGTGCAGTCAGTTGTCCATAGGGGCTGTGTCCACTCCAAAGTCCTGTGCAGTGTCCCAGTCCTAAAGGGGTGCTGTAGTGTTGTCCAGGAGGTGCTCTGTCCATCAGGGATGCTCCCCCCAAGTGCAAAAAAAAATAATATTTTTTCTGTATTTGTGAATTGTGTGCACTGTGGCTGCACGTGCATCAACAAAGGAGCAGCGCCAAGCGTGCGCCTGTGTCCCATTAGTAAAGGGCCGGCTGGCTTGTCCGTTAAAGGGTGCTGTAACCCCCAAAGTACACTCCAAACAAAAAAAATATATATTTTCTGTGTTTGTGAATTGTGTGCACTGTGGCTGCACATGCATCAACAAAGGAGCAGTGCCAAGCGTACGCCTGTGTCCCATAAGTAAAGGGCCGGCTGGCTTGACCGTTAAAGGGTGCTGTAACCCCCAAAGTACACTCCAAACAAAATAAAAAAATATTTTCTGTGTTTGTGAATTGTGTGCACTGTGGCTGCACGTGCATCAACAAAGGAGCAGCGCCAAGCGTGCGCCTGTGTCCCATAAGTAAAGGGCCGGCTGGCTTGTCCGTTAAAGGGTGCTGTAACTCCCAAAGTACACTCCAAACAAAATAAAAAAATATTTTTTGTGTTTGTGAATTGTGTGCACTGTGGCTGCACGTGCATCAACAAAGGAGCAGCGCCAAGCGTGCGCCTGTGTCATAAGTAAAGGGCCAGCTGGCTTGACCGTTAAAGGGTGCTGTAACCCCCAAAGTACACTCCAAACAAAATAAAAAAATATTTTCTGTGTTTGTGAATTGTGTGCACTGTGGCTGCACGTGCATCAACAAAGGAGCAGCGCCAAGCGTGCGCCTGTGTCCCATAAGTAAAGGGCCGGCTGGCTTGTCCATTAAAGGGTTCTGTAACCCCCAAAGTACACTCCAAACAAAATAAAAAAATATTTTCTGTGTTTGTGAATTGTGTGCGCAGTAGCCGCACGTGCATCAACAAAGTAGTGCCAAGCGTGCGCCTGTGTCATAAGTAAAGGGCCGGCTGGCTTGACCGTTAAAGGGTGCTGTAACCCCCAAAGTACACTCCAAACAAAATAAAAAAATATTTTCTGTGTTTGTGAATTGTGTGCACTGTGGCTGCACATGCATCAACAAAGGAGCAGCGCCAAACGTGCGCCTGTGTTCCATAAGTAAAGGGCCAGCTGGCTTGTCCGTTAAAGGGTGCTGTAACCCCCAAAGTACACTCCAAACAAAATAAAAAATATTTTCTGTGTTTGTGAATTGTGTGCACTGTGGCTGTACGTGCATCAACAAAGGAGCAGCGCCAAGCGTGCGCCTGTGTCCCATAAGTAAAGAGCCGGCTGGCTTGTCCGTTAAAGGGTGCTGTAACCCCCAAAGTACACTCCAAACAAAATAAAAAAATATTTTCTGTGTTTGTGAATTGTGTGCACTGTGGCTGCACGTGCATCAACAAAGGAGCAGCGCCAAGTGTGCGCCTGTGTCCCATAAGTAAAGAGCCGGCTGGCTCTTTTCTTAAAGGGTGGTGTAACCCACAAAGTGCACTAATCTCCAGCAAAAATAAAAAAAAAATTTCTGTGTTTGTGTGCGTCTTAGCCACACGTATATATCAATATAACATAGATGGAGGACCAAACTTTCTCCGATGAAAATAAAATAGGGAAAGATCAAGAACCACTTCCTCCTAGTGCTGTTGCTGCTGCTGGGAGTTGTTCATCATCCCAGAGAGGAAGTAGGAACACCACAACTTTTACTAAACAATTGACCCTCCAACAGTCCCTAGCGAGGAGGAGGAAGTACGACAGCAGTCATCCTGAAGCAAAACGTATAACTGAGGCCTTGACTGCTATGTTGGTGTTAGACGTGCGTCCGGTATCCGCCATTAGTGCAGTGGGATTTAGACAATTGATGGAGGTAGTGTGTCCCCGGTTCCAAATCCCGTCTAGATTCCACCTGCATCCTCAAAGTAGCAGCGACAAGCATGGGTCTGTCTGTTAAAGGGTGGTGTAACCCTCAAAGTGCGCTCCACAAACAATCAAAAAATTATTATTTTTATTTCTGTCTTTGTGAATTGTGTGGGCTGTAGCCGCACCTGCATCCTCAAAGCATCAGCAACAAGCATGCGTCTGTCTGTTAAAGGGTGGTGTAACCCTCAAAGTGCTCCAAAAAATGAAAAAAAAAATTTATGTGTTTGTGACTTGTGTGCGATGTAGCCATACGTGCATCATCACAGTAGCAGCGCCAAGCGTGCGCCTGTGTCATAAGTCAAGGGCCGGTTTGGACATCTGGTCCGGACTGAAGGACGTGCCAACAATTTCTGACAAGTCAACTGTCACTGCATATGATACTCTCCTCAAAGCAGCAGCGACAAGCATGCATCTGTCTATTAAAGGGTGCTGTAACCCACAAAGTGCACTACTCTCCAGCAAAAAAAAAAAAATATTTTCTGTGTTTGTGTGCGCCTTAGCCGCACGTATATATCAATATAACATAGATGGAGGACCAAACTTTCTCCGATGAAAATAAAATAGGGAAAGATCAAGAACCACTTCCTCCTAGTGCTGTTGCTGCTGCTGGGAGTTGTTCATCATCCCAGAGAGGAAGTAGGAACACCACTACTTTTACTAAACAATTGACCCTCCAACAGTCCCTAGCGAGGAGGAGGAAGTACGACAGCAGTCATCCTGAAGCAAAACGTATAACTGAGGCCTTGACTGCTATGTTGGTGTTAGACGTGCGTCCGGTATCCACCATTAGTGCAGTGGGATTTAGACAATTGATGGAGGTAGTGTGTCCCCGGTTCCAAATCCCGTCTAGATTCCACCTGCATCCTCAAAGTAGCAGCGACAAGCATGGGTCTGTCTGTTAAAGGGTGGTGTAACCCTCAAAGTGCGCTCCACAAACAATCAAAAAATTATTATTTTTATTTCTGTCTTTGTGAATTGTGTGGGCTGTAGCCGCACCTGCATCCTCAAAGCATCAGCAACAAGCGTGCGTCTGTCTGTTAAAGGGTGGTGTAACCCTCAAAGTGCTCCAAAAAATAAAAAATTTTTTTTATGTGTTTGTGACTTGTGTGCGATGTAGCCATACGTGCATCAACACAGTAGCAGCGCCAAGCGTGCGCCTGTGTCATAAGTCAAGGGCCGGTTTGGACATCTGGTCCGGACTGAAGGACGTGCCAACAATTTCTGACAAGTCTACTGTCACTGCATATGATACTCTCCTCAAAGCAGCAGCGACAAGCATGCATCTGTCTGTTAAAGGGTGCTGTAACCCTCAAAGTGCGCTCCACAAACAATAAAAAAATTCTTCTTTTTTTCTGTGTTTGTGTGTGAAATGTATGCGCAGTAGCCGCACCTGCATCCTCAAAGCAGTAGCGACAAGCGTGCGTCTGCCTGTTAAAGGGTGGTGTAACCCTCAAAGTGCGCTCCACAAAAAATATAAAATCCTTTTTTTTCCTGTCTTTGTGAATTGTGTGGGCTGTAGCCGCACCTGCATCCTCAAAGCAGCAGCGACAAGCGTGCGTCTGTCTGTTAAAGGATTACATCGGTGACAGCATCCAAGTAGGCATGTCAGACAGTCCGTACATGTACTGGCAGGAAAAAGAGGCAATTTGGAGGCCCCTGTACAAACTGGCTCTATTTTACCTGAGTTGCCCCCCCTCCAGTGTGCACTCCGAAAGAGTGTTTAGTGCAGCCGGGAACCTTGTCAGCAAAAGGCATAGGAGGTTGCTTCCACAAAATGTGGAGAAGATGATCTTCATAAAAATGAATTATCAACTCTTCCAGGGAGACCAGCCTCCAGAACGTACAGAGGGACCTGTGGTGGTGGATTCCAGTGGGGACGAATTAATACTCTGTGAGGATGAGGATGTACACAACACTGAAGAGGGTGAGGAATCGGTGAATGAGGAGGATGAGGACGACATCTTGCCTCCGTAGAGCCAGTTTGTGCAGGGCCAGATTAATTGCCAGCTTGTTTTGTGGGGGCCCAAACGAACCAATCATTTCAGCCACAGTCGTGTGGCAGACCCTGGCACTGAAATTATTGGTTTGTTAAAGTGTGCATGTCCTGTTTATACAACATAAGGGTGGGGCGGAGGAGGCCCAAGGACAATTCCATCTTGCACCTCTTTTTTTCTTTGCATTATGTACTGTTTGGGGCCTAGTTTTTCAAACTGCCATCTTGTCTGTCACTGCAGTGTCACTCTTAGATGGGCCACTCGTGTCGCTTAGCATAGTCATCCATCTACCTCGGTGCAACCTTTTGGACATAAAAACAATATTGTGAGGTGTGAGGTGTTCAGAATAGACTGGAAATGAGTGGAAATTAAGGTTTTTGAGGTTAATAATAGCATAGGAGGAGACAAATCAACACATTCTGTGATTTTAGCTGTTTTTATGCTTTTTAAAAAAAAAATACAGATCCAAAACACAAAACCCAGAACCCAAAACACCGAAGGGTGGTTTTGGCAAAACCAATCCAGATCCAAAACACGAAGAAAGATCCAGATCCAAAACCAAAACACAAAACACGAAAAGTGGCCGGTGCACACCCCTAGTTTATATGAGACTACAATGTTCTGCTCCATGCTTCCAGAAGGCTGAACTGCAGAAGGGGATGTGGTCACCAGTGTTTTAAAACTCTGCAATGGAAAACAAGCAACCTATAAGTAAAAAACAAGCCCAAAACATGCCTAAACCAATCCTAAAAAGCCCAATAAAAAAGTCCAATTTATGGGGGTGTCTCTTTGTCCTCACTCTCTACCTGCCTAACTTCCTTTATTCCCTCTCTTCTCTAACCTAAATATTTTAGTGTGTGCACAGCCTTATTATCTTCCTATATTGCTTTTCTCCCTTGCACCAGCCTCCAGATTTTTTCATACCTCATTCCCTTGCCAGTCTTCAGCTGGGTACACACTTGCCGATGTGTGTGTCCAGCGATGCGACACCCGACCACGCAATATATATCGGGCGGTCAATACATACTGCATGATGTGGTGACCAAACGTCCGATATGTCGGGCACCGGCTCCATCCACTATGCCGGCGCCGGCATCTGGTTTGTTCCATCGGCTCTACATGCAGGCAGCCGGAACGTCCCCGATGGGCGACCCGCAGGAGTGCACAGGGTCATGCATAGTGGTTACACACTGGCCAATGTGGACGATAGGTCGGCCCAATCAGCAGGATCAGGTGACATATCGTCTAGTGTGTACCTACCTTTCCTTTACTTGCCTTTACTTCTCCGCATTTTTCTCACCCCTCTTCTTTACCTCCTTCATTCCTGTCACCTGTCTAATTCCATTATCTCCTCTTTTTAACAGCCTCAGTAATTTTAACTCACCCCCATGTACCTGCCTCATTTCTGCCCCCTCTCCCTCTTGCCTGCCCCCTCCAACTTCACGCTGTACACTGGCTAGTGCCCTCTATTCCCCGGATACAACCTTTCCACCCTCCCTCCTTCACACACACACACACATTTACTTACAGGGCCACCGTCAGGGGGAGCCTGCCGGGCCCTGAGTCCCGGGCCCGGAGAGAGTGGGGGCCCAGATGACAGTAATACAGAATATATGAATTGGCAGCCGGGGAGAGTCAACGCCGCCAGCTGTATTTGAAATATGACGCCGGCCGCAAGACATTACAGCTCGCAGACTGGCAGCCAATCAGGAGCAGCCATTGTGGCCGCTCCTGATTGGCTGCCGGTCCGTGAGCTGTGATAGGCTCACAGGCAGCTTCATATTTCAAATACCACCAGCGGCGATGTGTCTCCCCGGCTGCCGATTCATATATTCTGTATTGCTGTCACCCGGGCCCCCGCTCTCTCCAAGGTAGGAGTCCCTGCACTGTGCCCCTCCACATAGTGCAGCAAGCCTTCCCTGCCCTATCCCTCTACTCCATCCAGCTTTCCCTGCACCGTGCTCCCCTAGTCCAGCCCGCCTTCCCTGTTCTGTGCTCACCCTAAACCAGCAAGCCTTCCTTGCCCTGTCCCCCTCCCCAGTCCAGCCTTCCCTGCCCTGTGCCTCCCCCCTAGTGTACCTAGTCTTCCTTGCCCCCCTAGTCCAGCCAGCTTTCCTTGCCCTGTGCCCCCCAATTAAGATCCAGCCTTTCCCTGCCTTGTGCACCCCCAGTCCAGCCTTCCCTGTGCCCTCCCAGTCCAGCCTTCCCAGCCCTGTGCCCCCATGCCCATCCTGCCTTCCCCACCCCAAACTTTGAAAATGTTTAAACTGGGTTAGCACTAATTGACGTCCAACCCCCCCATGTAGCTCCTCCCACAGTATATATAGCTCCACCCACCTCTGCGCCATCCCCCGGGGGGCCCGGCCTTCTTTGTCGGTACCGGGCCCCACGATTTATGATGGCAGCCCTGTTACTTACCTCCAGTGGTGCCTCGGCAATGCACACAACAAAAACAAGCTCAAAAACTAACAACCTTAAAAAAAAAGCCCAAAAACAAGTAACTTGCTAAAATAACAAGCCCAATTCCGCTTGTTATAAGCAGACTTGGCAACTATGGTGGTCACGACCATGGTTGCCAAGCAACCTGACTGCAGAACACTCCAAGCCTACAATGAACAGATAGGCATCACCCTTCCATAATCCACAGAATTATTTAAAGAGTATTGTGTTAATGCGCAGACTCCATCTTAATATCCCTCCAGGGAGGCTTCATTCCCTGTACCAAGATGGCCACCAGACTTAGGGCCTGATTCAGCAAGAAACACAAAGAAGAGAACGCACGCACTAGTCCGCTGCGAGAATATGCTAATCAATGCATATGCACGGAGACAGTAGCGCAAGATGTAGACGCCCAGCCCTATATTAAGCCGCCCATCTCCCTTTACTCAAAGCCTGTTCAGCATGCAAGATGGCGTAAACATCAGTAACATCGAGAACCATCGACCACATTTGCATAATAGTGGTTGACCAGAACTCGCGCATGATCATGGCAACTTCCTGTGTGCACGGAGTCTCATCACTGCATCCGTCGCCGCACTGGCTTAATTATGGATGCCACTAAAACAGAGTCCCAACACAGAGGCATGCCTGCTTTCGCCCGACCACCCCCCATCACCACCCACAAATGACACTTCCTGTCAATCAATATCAGAAGGGGTCTGCGTGCACGCTGCGTGTAGTCTGTGTACGCTTACCTGATCGCACTGGCTACACATGCAGTGCGATGCATACGCATGCGCAGTACAAAACATCGGCTAAGTGCGTGCATTCTCTCCTTTGCGTTGCTTGCTGAATCAGGCCCTTAGCACTACACATGCACAGCGCCATCTTGTTCACTGTGTTGAGTGTCACAGTGGGAGATGGCTGTCTCCTACTAAGCTACAGTTAGAGACATGGCAATACCAATACCAGAACGCTGTTCCAGCATCCCTGCACCACTACCCTTTAGCAGCATACGCTCACCGGCTGGTGAGCTGCATGCCATTCCGCTCCATCCACCAGTGTATATAACAGTGAGTGCAGTTGTACTAAATCTAACTTCAATAAACTAACACCACTGGTTAAGTTACTAGGTTTTTTTATACTTTGAGTCATCCGCTGGATGTGTGCCTAACTAATCTGCAACATAAACACATGTATGCAAACATCATTTCCAACAGGTTATAGACCTAGACACACAGGCTATTAGGATGCCCAGAACAGCATACAGATGCCATCTTGAGCACATGTGTAATGCAGACTGAATAAGGACACAGAGTAAAGACAACACAGAGTGTTTCCAGTGAGTTATGGCAGCCATGAAGCTGAGTAGAGTACAGAAGCTGCACAGTTACAGTATGTCTGTGAGAATTGTGAATACAGGAGCTACAACGATAATGGGGTTTATCAAACTAAAAGGTGCAGAACATCATACAACGTGGAAGTTTGATATGGAAATGCAATTAAAGCATGAAAGATTGTGGAAGGTCACATTAGACCCAGATGCAGATACAAGCCCAGATGATATAGAGAAAGCCATGGGTACTATAGGCTTAAGTGTAAAGCTACACACATACTCTATAATACATGGAAAGGAGTAAGATCAGCAAAAGATATGTGGACAGCACTGTAGGCAGTGTACAAAGTTGGAGGTCTCATGAGGAGAATAAATGTAAGATGTGTATTGTATAACACCAAATTGAGTGAATGCTGCAGTATGAGTGATTACATAGACAAAATGATGTCTGTCTCACAGCTACTAATGTCTGCTGGATGATGAATAGATTTCAACAGCAATGCCACAGAACTTGACATCTGAGTTTGACATCTTGGTTGTTGGGTTAGAAGCAAACACAGTTAAGTTAATAATTGACAGAAAGTTACTACAGTTTCAAGAACATGTTCACTGTGATTCAGGTGATGAAACTACGGCATTACATACAAACAAAATACAGTTGTCAAAAGATATGTCACAAAGCAATTTAGTGCAAATGAAAGAATGTGAATCATATACAGAGCAGGAGATGCAATGGTAAAGATAAGGCAGCCTTGAGTGTAACAAATAGCCACAGAAAAGATTGCTGGTACATTGATTCAGGTGCAACAAAGCATTTCAGCTGCAACGAAGAATAATATAATATAATAATTCACCAAGTTAACCAAATGTGACCCTATTGATATTATATTGATGCATCACATAGCTTGTATGAGAAGGCCTTTATATATAGGTACATTTTGACTTTAGTGTACCACACTTATGAAGCGTAATGGCTGCATTCTGTAAAATTATTTGGTTTTGCACCTAGATGGTCTTTGCGGCACATTTTCAGATGGACACCTAATCTCCGCTCATAGGAGATAACCCAACAAGCTCAAAGTATATCTAGGTTTGCAGGAAAGCAAAAGGAATCTCAAACAGCGCGCTGTGCAAAAGTGTAAACAGCGATTCAATCCTCTGCAATGTGCTGTGGAGTGCCTCCGAAACAGTCCATGAAGGCACTATTCAAGGTATCTTCTCTCATGTTCCCTGGCACCACAGAAATGGGTGCAGGAAAATAAGCAGAGATTCCTTACAGACAGCATATCATGGAGAATTGAACTTGTCCCCATGAGTAAGAGTGGCTATATGCCACCCACAAATAAGACATCTCTCAAGCATGTGAGCACCTGGTTGCCATTCTGCAATTACCTATACACATTCCTATTGTACTAGACTTACACTAGAATGCACATGCAAAGATGCATATGAGTGCATCCATTTTCTGGCCATGCACAGAGAGGACCATTATCAGGAGTGAATGACCGTGTGTAACTGCTCAGGGCACAAGTCTGAGGGGGCAACATGGTGGGTCCCCAATGGAATCATGGAGAGGCAGCCTGACATCCTTTTCCACCTAGTGGGGTGCTACATTGAAAGGTACAAGGCCCCATCTTCCTGCTCCCAGGGCTCTTGTTGAGTCCAGTGGCGTAACTTCATCCCAGGTGCCCGGTGGCAAGATAAATGTTGGTGCCCCCCAAAGTAAAATTTACCCCCCCTAGCACCTGTGCTAGCCCCAGCTGCCGCCACCCCCCTATTCAGATCCTTTTATATAGTGCCCCCAGTAGTGGTCCCCCTATGCAGTGCCCTCAGTAGAGGTCCCCCTATGCAGTTCCCGCCTATGTAATGCCTCCCCAGTAATGGTCCCCCTATGCAGTGCCCCCAGTAGTAGTATCCCTATGCAGTACCTCCAGTAGTGATCCCCAAATGCAGTGCCCCCAGTAGTGGTCCCCCTATGCAGTGCCTCCAGTAGTGCCCCTTATACAGTACCCCCAGTAGTAGTCCCCCCATGCTGTGCCCCATATACAGTGCCTTCAGTAGTGGTCCCCCTATGCAGTGCCCCCAGTAGTTGTCCCCCTCAGTAGTGGTCCCCCTATGCAGTGCCCCCAGTAGTGCCCCTTATACAGTGCCCCCAATAGTGGTCCCCCTATGCAGTGCCCCATATACACTGCCCTCAGTAGTGGTCCCCCTTATACAGTACCCCCAGTAGTAGTCCCCCCATGCAGTGCCCCATACACAGTGCCCTCTGTAGTGGTCCCCCTATGCAGTGCCTCCAGTAGTGCCCCTTATACAGTGCCTAGAGTAGTGGTCCTCCTATGCAATGCCCCATATACAGTGCCCTCGGTAATGGTCCCCCTTATACAGTGCCCCAGTAGTGGTCCCCCTATGCAGTGCTCCCAGTACTATGCAGTGCCCCAGTAGTAATAATGCCCCCTGTAGTAATGCCCCTAGTAATAATGCCCCTAAAAGTAATGTCCCCTTTAGTAGTGCCCCCAGTAGTAATGGCCCCTGTAGTGCCCCCAGTTGTAATGCCCTTGTAGTGCCCCCAGTAGTAATGCTCCCTGCAGTGCCCCAGTAATAATGCCCCTTGAAGTGAGCCCCTGTAGTGCCCCCAATTGTAGTGCTCCCAATAGGGCCCCCAGTAGTAAGGCCCCTGTAGTGCCCCCATATGATGCCCCTGTAATGCCCCCTGTAGTGCCCCCACTAGTAAGCCCCCCGCACGCACGCATGTGCGCACACACACATAACACAACACTTACCTTAAACCCGGCTCCAGTGCCTACTTCCGTCCGTCCGTCCCTGGCACCCGCTCCTTGGAACTATGGGAGTGACGTCATGACGTCACTCCCATAGTGCACTGCGGGACCCGGAAGCGGAGCTGACGCTGGCTCCAGGGGAAAGAGTGGAGAGAGGGAGCGCCGATCAGCGGCGCTCCTTCTCCACGCAGCTCTTCCTCAGCAGTGTCCGGGACGGCCGGGTTACAACGGAGCCAGGTGCCCCCTTCAGGGCTGGCACCCAGCGGCAAATGACTCCATTGTCTCCGGGAGTTCCGCCACTGGTTGTGTCACATAATGACATCATATACCCTAGAGGGATGGGAGCTGTTACTTCAAGGTGCAGAGGCGCCCTGCTACAACACTATGCGCAGACTTATTCCACTGAAGGTGCATTACGCCAACTGGCATAGTGCTCACTCTGAATCAGCTTCAATGTTGTCATTTATCAAACTGACAATTCCTATACCTCTTCATTGCACATATTGCCTCATTATTTCAATTAACACATTCAATAAATAACACATTAGTACAAACCTGTCTTCTGACAGGCAGCAATGTAGGCACATACACTCATGATATGCTACACTAAACACACACCGTGTTTTCCAGAACAGACATTCACACATATTGAATCGTATAAGAATCATTGTGTAATTAAGCCACAAAGTGGCCCATTTTGTCTTAGTTCTCTTTTTTAAAGACGTGCTACAAAGAATGAGATGTGCAAACAAACACTGTGACAGGCAGATAAAGGAGAAAAGAATTCCAGATGCTCATGACAGGAGCCAGACAAAATGCTGGGATAGCTTTATGTGAGAAGAGAAAGGGTTGCACAAGGAGGCAAATCTAATTTGATATGCATTGTAAAGCATGAAATAGATACCTTTATTAAGTATGACATCTGATGGGTGATCAGAATACAAATACCAAATAGTCTTTTATTTTCATCCTGCAGATAAAATTCCCATACTTGCCAATATAACAAAATACAAAATCGGAATGAAGTTAGATGCTCATTTAGATTCCCTCGCTAAGATTCAAACGCTCGCTGCTGCTGATGGTATGCATTGTGTATGCATTGTGCGCATGCATCGAACTGCGCGTGCGCCTACCTTAGTGAAAGTTCACAATGCATTCGCTCGCTGCACATAGACAGCCAAGCAGAGTGAGTGACAGGAGGAGCCGTTTGTAGGTGGTAACGGGCTGGCAATTAAACACGGGGGAGTGGAGGTGCAAACGCAGACGTGCGGGAGTGTCTCAATGGCGTTTTAGAGGTGTGTATAATTATAAGACAGCATTATAGTACACATCACCTGGCTTGTTTTTACACTGAATTGCTCGCAGTGCTTGTGGCAGGGTATGGTCAACCTCAAGCGCTGTGATCGCATCCGATGTTACTTGATGTACCGATGGTTGCATACACTTTTTGGACATGACGTGCACAAGAGGGCGTCTTAAGACAGGCTGGTGGATGTCTGCATACACTATATGATCGCTGTCTAAGAAATACTGGGCGTGCTAATGCATTGCTGTGCGATTGCACTCCCTACACTATTTGCATACACATCGTGCGAGGGATCGCATCTAGCGAGCGGCTCTGAATCAGCTCCTTAGTCCTAAATTTGATGCTTCAAAACTAAACACAGGTACGGTATGACCAGCCATGTGCACATTCACACAAAGACTCCCACCTTAACAGAATATGAGAATTCGGGTCTATTGGGAAGGGTTGGGTACGGGATGCCGGTGCTCGGGCGTTCAGAATCTCCACATCTCAACAGAGTTAGGATACCGACACATATCGGTAAGTATACTAGCCCTCCCTCCCCAGAAAATAAACCTAACCCCCATCTAGTGCCTAACCCTAACTTTATTCCTGTGCCTAACCCCTAACCCTACCCCTAACCTCAATACTTACCGTCGTGATGCCGGAGGTCGGAATGCCGGGGCCAGAATTCTGAGTGAAGGCATCCCGACCGTCAGGATTTCAGCTACCTCCCGTTGGGAACCCTGTTTATTTTTTCCCAGGTAACCTTACAGGGATTAAAATACAGAAATATGAAAACATACAAGGCGCTACTATAGGCTCAAACATACAGAAATGTCACGGATAAAACAAACTACCCTTAGAAGCTATTTAGCATGCAAGTTCAGTTTCCAGGATTGATGGTTGTCTATTGTATGTCCATAAAATGAGATTTATAAATCCAACATCGGCTTGTCTTTACAACCCAGATTCTCCAATGGTTGTACCCAAAAGACAAAATAAGCATATATACTGTAGTGCAGACAATCCAGTAAAAATGGCGATTTATTTATTACAAAGAAATAAAAGGTCACAAATCACAAAAAATTGTGAGAATCCGGAGACTTCATTCCTCATTTCCTACCCGATCTCAGGGGTAATCACGGAGAATTAGGGTTAGGCACATACTGGAGGGTTAGGCCCTAGAAGGGACAGTTATGGTCAGGCACTAACCCCGACTGTTATATATAGGCACCAGGAGGGAGGGTTAAGCACCAAGGGGAGAGTTAGGGTAAAGATTAGGGCTAGATAAAAAAAAAATCATGTGTGGAACTTGAACATGGTCGACACACAAATGGTCGTGTCGACCTTTTCACCCTGTCGACCATGTGTACCTGTCAACCTTCTTCCATGTCGACCTTTAGTTTGTCGACCTTTTGGCCCTGTTGACCTTTTGTCCCTGTCCACCTATTGACTGTCTAACATGCGGGGCCAAATGTAATAGGGTGAGATTTTAGAAAATGTGAGGGTTTAGCAATAAACTCTCACACTATTACATTGGTCGAGTTGTATATTCAAAATGGAAAAACATCTGGATGAGAGTTTAAATCTTGAGAATTTTTAGAGTCTGAAAAACATGCAAGTTTGTATGTTCTGGGACTCTATTACATTGGCCGGGTTTAAAAAGTGTGAGAGATCACATTTTCTAACCTCTCATCCTATTACATTTGACCTGTGGTGTCTATCTAGACCACAGTCCTCAAGGCACAAAGGGTGCCTACACACTAGACGCATGGCCGGATTATAGGCATGGTGGCAGGGGCGGTCGTCCCGGGGCCCCACACGTAGGGGGACCCGCACAGTCACTGCAATTGCTACATTAATAGAGCACAAAAAAGCATTTTGCTGCCTGAACTCCAGTTCTCCTCGGCGACTCAGCTTTTCCGTATACAGCTGCCGCCGCGAAGCTCACTGTCCTGAGCAGTGGCGTCCCTCCCCATGGTGTCACCTGGTGTGGGGAGGGACGCTGTGCGCGCGGTGGAGCCGCCCACCGTCAAAAAGGGGGGTGACCTCGCAGGATGGGGATGTGGCCTCATGGGACGGGGTGTGGCCTCGCATGATGGGGCGTGGCCTCGTGGCCCGGACCCCGGTGGTCCCGTTCTTGTTACTGCAGGGGGTGCAGAAGGTGCCTTGTGGCAGTGCAATGTCAGGAGCCGAGTGCTGCACTCAATGCTACAGTGCAACACTCGGCTCCTGTCACTGAAGGGGAGTCTGCACCTTGGTGTCACCCTTCGCCAGGTGACACCCGGTTGCAGGCCGCACCCCTCGCACCCCGATTGTGACGCCACTGGTCCTGAGTCTGACTGAGAGACATACACACAGTGTCAAAAGATGTCATCATCTCGCGAGACTGTGTGTGTCTCAGACTTCAGTCAGCCTGAGGCTGAGCTGTTGAGGGACTATGAGATCAGGTGCTGGTGAGCTAAGTAGTGCTAGAATTGTTAGAACATAAAAATTATGAAAACAAGGTATAGCAATCGTCTAGATATCAAAAATATACAATTTATTCATATACATAAATGATTGTGCCAAATAATGAAAAATACAGAAAATTAATTTGTGTTCAGTAAAAAAGACACTGATCTCACTCATAACTTTTAGTCCATACTTTGCTTGAGTATGCACAGTTCCTGAAGGAAAACACTTGGGAGGCCAAAATAAACAACATAGGACAGTCCGCTGTATATAGATGGTAATATTCACATATAGAGGGATGTCCCTTTTAGATGTTGATCATCCGGTAATAGTCTGGGTCCTCAAAAGATGCGGTGTTCATATGTGGTAATGTCCCAAATTGTAGTATGCAGGCTTACTCCTTTAATGCTCCATATGATTAGGATTGTGCAATAGTCTTTAAAGTTCCTCCAATATGTAGTATAGAAAAGTTGGGGTGATGATCCTTGGTGGCCCACCCCAACTTCTCTATAGGGCCCAGGAGTCTGTAACATACATACATATATATATATATATATATATATATATATATATATGTTTACATATAGTCAATCCAAGCGACTAGGTAATCTATATCAACTTGTTTGGTAGAATAAAGTGCAAAAATGTGCAATATACATACGTGCTATATTAATCAATAAATATATAGTGAAATAAAGTATATAGAATAATTAGTTTTAGCTTCCAGATTTAGCTTTAAAACAATTTATTCACATGTATAAAAAAGAAGAGCCAAACATATATCAACAAAATCAAAATCAATAAATCCGCACAGATTAATTATAGCAGCAGCTAGTTATTCAACAATTGTGCAAACAGTGCTGAAAAGTGCTATGTGCTGTGCAAAATATATAAACAATCCTTTTGTTGTTTCATACAGCTTTCAGATAATTAATCTACAGTACTTAATAAATACCATAAAAATCTTACACAGAACTATAGGTCAGTTATAAAAATACACAGAGGAAAATAAATGACTTATTTAAAAGTAATAAGAATTATTATAAATAAAATGCTTATCTGATAAAACAGTTCAAAGTTCATAAGGCAGGAGGAGGCAGCGTCCCAACATGTTTCATCCACCTAGGACTTCATCAAGGGGTGGTGTCCCTGCTGCTAGAGTGACACTGGGGGGATAAGCTGCTGGTGGGAGAAAAGAAACAGGACACGGGGGAGATAAGTTACTGGTGGGAGAGGAGACACGGGCAGGGAGCTGCTGGTGGGGGACACGGGTAGGGAACTGTTGGTGGGGGACTCTGGAAGGACACAAGGGGATAACCTGGAGAGACACCGAAGGATGGTGTTAGAGTGAAGACATGGGAATGGCGCTGGTGAGATGTGGGGGGGGGGCTGTTACTTGTGAAACACAGGAATTAGGTGCTGAAGAGATGGTGGTGGAGACAGACAGGGGGGATGAAGCTGGTGAAACGCAGGGGGGATGAAGCTGGTTAGACGCAAGAGGGATGAAGCTTGTGAGATGCAAGGGGGATGGCGTTGATGAGTAGCAGGGGTTGGATGATAGTGGAGAGACGTAGGAGGGGGTTGGGTAAGAATTGCCGGCTGATGAAATACCGACTTATGTTTTACCGTCAACAAAACCGCTACTGGATCGTTATACGGACAATTGAGAGGTCGACAATCACAATATCGACAAAGAGGAAATACCGACGACAACATTACTGACATGATTTAAATCCAGACAATGACAAAACCCTGACAACTAAAATACCGACAATACAATATACCGAGCAGCACCATATCCAGATCACCCAGAATACCGACAGTAGCATATTACCTCCAAAGACTGAATAACGACAGTAGCAATCCCGACAAATTTCTATATCCAAAACTAAAATACCGACAGACCTTTAAACCGAAATAGAAAATACCGACTACCCAACACCGTCAGACTATAAAACAGAAAATATATAATACCGACAACCAAAATACCATCAAACGAAATCTCGACAAGTCGCTATATCACGTGATAACAGTCCAGCTCCACCATGTAAGAGACGGGAATGTAGACGGCAAAACCCTGGCTAATGCGCGAGTTAGGCTCCATACACCGTCTAAAACTACAATAGCCGTCCAGCATTAGACGACAAGTTAGACGCCCAACCGTATGATAATACCCTCCTGACTGCCCGCCATCCCGTAGCCGACTGTCCTATAGGTAGATGGCAAAACCGTCTAAGGGCCATATTCAATTTGGAGCGAAAAGTTGGTTTACGGACTTTTCGCCGTCATCAGAGTTTTTCAGGTCGAAAACTTATTGCGCTCATCCCAGCATATCCCCGTATTCAATTCCAAATCGGCGAAATCGGGACCCAACAAAAACTAAATCGTCAAAAAATCCTGTCATTTTCAGGGGCGTAGAGAGCCACGCCGGCCCCCAGTAATGAGGGGCGTGGCCTAATCGCGGGAGGCATGGCCACGCCCCCTTGTGAGCCCCTCAGCCTGGCGCACTGGTGAGCCCCTCAGCAATCTCCCACTGCAGCCCAGCACACAGCGTGTGCTGGGCTGCTGCAGAGGGAGGGAGGAGGGAGGAAGTGAGCGGGGGCGGCGCTGGGCCCCTCTGGAAGCCCGGGCCCGGGTACTGTACCCGCTCCCCCTCTCTCGGCGCCCCTGGTCATTTTTGGGGAAATCAGCCTGACACCCCCCCAAAAGATGCTCTGACATGGGGGTTCACTATTTATACCCCCGAATAGCCCTGCTAAAAGTATGTGGGGTCTTTAAACGGTTTCAATAGCTGCTGTTTAGCATCTTTTAAAAAGTGTTGAAGAATTGCATTTAGCAAGTTTTTTTTTTTTTTAAATGACTAATCCCACCAAATTAGGGGTACTTGAAAATGGGTGCAAGCATATTTTAAAGTGGCTAATGTAATTTTTTTTTTAAATGTGAAAAATCCACCTGTCGCAACCACCTGCAATCCAAAAAACACCTGGACACCCCCTGAGTCTATTTCGCTAGTTTAGAAATTTCTCCCCCAATTTTGGATTTTTTTTCGCCCCCAAAACGAAAGTACTTTTTTTGGCTGTCCTAAAGTACTTTTTAGAATTTTTTTGACACAGAATACCTTTGGGGGCCTGTCCAAGGGGTGCATGGTGGTTTTTGGAAGTCTGCACTCCAAAACCCCAATTCTGCACTTTTTTACGCCACCTATTCATCTTTATCGCAGGGTCTGATGCATTTACTTTTCGCACCGGCGAAAAGTCCGACAAATTGAATACGGGGATAACTCAAATCGGCGAAAATGATGTCATCGGCGAAAAAGTTTCGCCAAGAACTGCTTTTCGCTCCAAATTGAATATGGCCCTAAAACTACAATAGCCATCCTGCATCAGACAGCTAACATTGGACGGCTATCCGTATGTTAATTCCCGGCTGCCCGCCAACCCATAGCCGTCCGTCCTAACGGGAAAGGCTATGGTTCTGTCCCGTCTAATTAAAGACACCTGTCAGCATTGTAGGTGTCGGTAATTCAGTTTCGGCATTATGACCATGTGAGGATACTGCCGGTGTTATAGCTTTCGGTATTGTTAATGTATGTAATTCAGTGATCGGTATCATGATGATCACTGAATTACCGACACTTGCAATGCCAACAGCTGAAACACCGGCAGTACCTTCCCATGGTCATAATACCAAACACTGAATTACCTGCACTGGAGCATCCTGAGGATGTTTCGGGGAGTTGTAAAGGCAGCGGTGTGACCGTCTGAAGTGTCCTAAGGACGCTCCAGGCAGCATTACTTCATAGATTCTGGCCGCAGGGTGCCATTATAGGCACCCACATATCCAGATGAGGCTAGCAGAAAAAAGCTCAGAGGGCCAGACCAAACCCTTGGGCCTGAGGTTCCCCATCCCTGCTTCACATGGTCATAATACTGAACATTGAATTACCTGCACTCGCAAATCCAACAGATGAAACACCGGCAGTACACTTAATTAAAGACACCTGTCGGCATTGTAGGTGTTGGTAATTCAGTGTTCGGCATTATGACCACGTGAGGGTACTGCTGGTGTTATAGCTTTCGGTATTGTGAGTGTAGGTAATTCAGTGATCGGTATCAGGATGATCACTGAATTACCGACTCTTGCAATGCCGACAGCTGAAACACCGGCAGTACCTTCACATGTTCATAATACCGAACACTGAATTACCTACACTCACAATGCCGCCAGCTATAACACCGGCAGAAACGTATGATAATGCCTGGCTGCCAGCCCGACCGCCCGCCAACCCGTAGCCGTCTGTCCTATAGGTAGATGGCAATGCCGTCTAAACTACAACAGCCGTCTTGCATCAGACAGCTAACATTGGACAGCTAACCGTATGTTAATTGCCGGCTGCCAGCCCCCCAACCCGTAGCCGTCCGTCGGGAAAGTCTAGGGCTCTGTCCCATCTAATTAAAGACACCTGTCGAAATTGTAGGTGTCGGTAATTCAGTGTTCGCCATTATGACCATGTGAGGGTACTGCCGATCACTGAATTACCTACACTCACAATACCAAAAGCTATAACACCGGCAAAAAGAATGAAAAGATAATTAATTTACACAAATTATTTCGAACATTTTTTATTTTATTTTAAGTGACCTAACATTGTAGCCTCAGCTGATGGCAGGAGTGCTAAAAAAATGCATCTAAAATGTATGTCATAGCCCCCAAAGCTTCTGGGGGCCTAGGCAGCCCCCGGCCATTCACTTTACCATTTCCTATACAAAAAAGTGTGTGTGTGTAAAGAACAGTTTTCACAGTTGTTCTGGCCTCTCAGACTAGCTACGCCTAGTGTAGGGGGTAATAGGTGGCAGGAGAGATGAGTTCCATCACCTCTCCAGGACCACCTTAAGCCCTGCCCATAGCAATGACACCCCTTTCACCCACTATAGCTACGCCCATGAACTCAACACAGTTAGTGCGGTGGCAGGAATTGCACCCATGACCTCAGTGCTATGAAGCAGTGAATATAACCATTACATGAACCATGATGCCCAGTTTGAGTAGCTTCTCACTTGGCAGGGTATGTGGGGTGATTGGATTTCAATTTCAGTCCAGATCTGCTGCCCTCATTCTGTGCAGCTGGACCCCTCACCACTCTCTTCCTCATCACCTAGGACTCAGGCTACTGCCCAACAGAACATCTGAGGAGTCCTGGGAGAGGTACATGACTGGCACACATTTGGGAAGATGACAAGTTATCTTCTGTTTCTTCAGCTCAGGGGTATGCAGGGAGGGACACTGCCAATTTGGATAATATAGGGACATTTTAAGTGTTTAGGGAGCGAATACTATTTGGCAAAGGAACAATAGCTGACAAAGGTTTTGCTTTTGCTGGTGAATGTACTATACATACTGTAGCTAAAGTGCCTAACAAAGTAGAGATACATTAGTGAGTTACACTGCTAGATAGTGCTACCGTATGTATTCAGTGAGCGGCTGGTGATCAGATTGCTGCAGTAGTGTAATGTCTGTGTTATTATAGGTGCTGTAGGTTATGCCTAGTAACTGTGAGATATAAATGTTTTAAAAGGCTTTGTATCACAGTGACAGGGCAGTTACAAAGATCTCATTCCACACTTCCCCTGAGGGCCTGATTCAACTTGGATCGCATGGCTGCGTTCTCACGCACCTGCTAGCTGCGAAAATATGCTAATGAATGCAATCGCATGGCAGCCGCAGCACTATACCAAGACGCCCATTACTGTATAAAGCCGCCCACTCCGCA
Organism: Taudactylus pleione; assembly: GCA_031769625.1. Lineage (NCBI taxonomy): Eukaryota > Metazoa > Chordata > Amphibia > Anura > Myobatrachidae > Taudactylus > Taudactylus pleione. The sequence goes on along the minus strand of JAUIMM010000009.1, from coordinate 2,084,110 downwards.
AGTCAGCGAAAACATCGGTAACATTGAGTAACTTCGGAACCATTCGCACAGATGCGGTTTACCTGATCCGACCTCACAAACTGCTAAACTTCCTGTCACCGTCTAGACCTCTGCCACTGTAAGCAATCACAGGGGCTTAATTATGCACGCACCTGTAACGGCATTCAAACAGGCGCGCCTACGTTCCTTCGACCACCCCCCTCTTCACTGTCAAACGGTCACTTCATGTCAATAACTAGGCTATTGGAATGCGTGCTCATTGCCAGCCAGTTTGCGCACTTGCACTGCATAAGCATGCGCAGGACACAAACATCAACCGATTGCGTGCAAACGCAGTCGTGTGATCCAAGCTGAAACAGTCCAAATTGTGAGTGCCCACTCACGATGCCGATGCGTGTACCCGCGGTTCGTACATCCGCATCTTCAGATCTTGCCTACTGCTGGCAAGATCTGCCAATCTTATACACAATTTTGTGCAGATAGATTTTGTGCACGATAGACCTAGTCAGATTGGACACTTTTTAGCACCATAGCGTGTCCTGGAGTGCCAGGAAGCTGCCGGGGAGAGTTCAAGGGAAATCGCTCACAATATTGCATCACGAGCATATCGTCTAGTGTGTAGACACCTTTACTATTCCGGCTATGCGATCCAGTATCCAGGGGTCCGGCGGTCCTAGTCTTCATCTGCGGTCAAGGTTGAGTAGCCGGGAGCGAAGGCAGGTCCTTCCTGCGCAATCGCCGGCGGCTGAGGTCAGGGGAGGCTGCAGTGGCTGGGACATCAAGGGTGCCGTGTGCCGTGCACAGCGGGCAGAAGACAGGGAGGTAAGCAACTTCCATGCCCGCTTCGTGACAGATTACACTATCCTGAGATGGCGAATCTGCACACACAGGAGTAGAGGAAAGCAGAGCTTTTTCGTCCTTTAATGAATCGCACACACCATACTAAAGTATGGTAATGCGATTCAGCCACGGAGCGGGGATGCCGCTGGAGAAGTAATGAACTTCTCCACGGTAACCCGCTTTGTGAATTGCACCAAGCAGAGAGAAGCCCTGTTTACAGCAAAACAGGACTTTTCTCTGCTCCATGAATAGACCCCCAGGTCTCATGTTCTGTTAGTCTGCTTTTACTATTTGTCCTTGAGTGATTCCCATTTGATGAGAGTATGAGGCAGAGGTTCCCAAACTCAGTCCTCAAGGCACCCTAACGGTCCAGGTTTTAAGGATATCCATGGTTGAGTACAGTTGGTTAAATCAAATTGACTGAGGTACTAATTAAGTCACATGTGCCCAAGCATGGTTATCCTTAAAACCTGGACCTTTAGATTGTCTTGAGGACCGAGTCTGCCTTGAGGACCGAGTCTGGAAGCTCTGTAGAAACAGAGAGAACTGTTTATAATATAGTGTAATTGTCTGCTGGGTTCCCTCTCCTGTCAGCTGAGCTCAGTAAATTAATCATCACAGCCCCGCCCTCCTCAGCTGTGGGAGTCAGACACCTCCTCCGATTTGGCACCGCCTGTGGGGACTGGCTTCAACTCAGCTCTGCCTGCTGTCTGGGGGGTATCACCACTCAGCGCCTCCTCTCAGGGCTACTACAAGACTGCAGAGACTGGGACCCTCACCCTCTTCACAACCAGGGTAAATACAGTAGTTATGGCCGGACAGTCTCCCTCCTGACTAGCTGCCTATCACCTCAGAGTGCACAGGCAGAGCTATTGATACAGATTGGAGTCCCAGTTACAAGTCTCAGCAGCATGGGCTGGGTTGGAAGTCAGCATTACCTCCCCTCTGTGAGGGGGAATACACGGGGGAGCAATAATACACTATTAATGGATGTTACAATAAATGTCTATATACTGTGTATATACATACAGAGGTGACCTAAAACAAGCACCCTTCTTTGCACATTAATACTTAATATTCTCTTTCTCTTAGTCTTACCCACACATGCTAGTAACAGTTCAGTACACAGGTGACATTAAGGGGACATAGCATGTGTTTGCCACGGCTCCAAATTAAAATAGTGCTGTGTTTAAATAATAAAAGACAGAGGGACCTATTCATCATACGATAAATGGCCCGGTAACCATGCGGAAACGCTACTTTCTCCATATTTAAGTTACCGGGCCATTCATCATAAGGGGTCCAATAGGACCCCCTGATATTCAGCAAACTCCGAAAACTGAAAGTTTTCGGAGTTTGCTTCCGAGAACAAGCGCCATCTTCAGACGGAGCTTATTCTCGGATCCCCGCTTCCTATGGGAAGAAGTTCCGGGGATGGGAAGAGGGATCCAAGGGGATCCCTCCTCCGTCTCCTCACTACCTCCCCAGTGGCTTTGCGCATGCGTGACTCGAGGTGTAGCCGGGACGACGGGGAGCAGGTAAGTAACGCAGCTACTTGTAGCTGCGATACTAGCCACGGGGACAACTGCTTTTCGGAGCAGCTGTCCCCGCATCGGAGCGATGATTTATTGCTCCGGTGTCACATATCCCTCGCAGCGAGTTCAATACAGCCTCCGATGGAGAATAAGCCACAGAGTGACTAATACATTCAACACTCCTGATGGGTCAAATGCAGGATTTTAGTATACTAGTATACCAATATTAAAAAAAAAAAAGTCAGCAGACATAATTCTAAAGCTGGCCATACACGGTGCGATGCAATGGGGGGTCCGACATATCGGACGGTCCCCACGCACGGTGCGATCAGGTGGCTTACCGCCTGAAATGGCGGCTTCACACTCGCACAGCGCAGCATGGCATCGCGCATCGCATCCCCAGATCGACTGAACATGCAGTAAGATCTGGGGGTGCGATGTAAGACCCCACGGGTGCGCACTCTGTCCGATATCATGCCCGCACATAGGGTCTCATTCAGACCCGGTCGCAAGCACCAATGTGCTCGCAACTGGGTCAATGGGTAGCCCTGCGCACGCGCAGCGGCCGCACTGCGTGTGTGCAAGCCCCGGAGCGAGAGAGAAACTCTCTCGCTCCGGCGCTCGCTACAAAAGGGGCGGCTGTCGATGTTGATCGACAGCTCGCCCCGTTTTGTAGGCGGGCCGGGGGGTAGTTTCCAAAACGCCTATCGTTTTGTGGGCGGCCGCACTGACATCATCAGTGATGTCAGTGGGGAGCTTCCTGCTCGATCAGAGCAGGAAGCTCCCTGGGGCTTGCGGTTGCCGAGACCCAACCTTAGGGTCTCGTCGCAAGCCCCGATGGTCGCGATGGTAATGGTAACCCACAGCTTAACTAACGACCAGGAGGCCGCACTTCAAAAATGAAGCGGCCGCCCTCATTCAGAGAGAGCGATCGCTTCTTGCGACCGCCTCTGAATGAGGGCCATAGTACGATAGAGCAGCCAATTAGTACCAATCCGTCGGATCGGCTGCTTTATCGCACCGTGTATGGGCACCTTTAGACAACATGCATTGCTAACCTTTGCAGCACCAAGGGCACAGAATTAAAAATATAACTGCTTCTATTGTGTTAATCTGAAAGCCGAAGCAAATAAATCAGCCCTCTCTGATTCATCAACATGCGGGCTGGGAGTTACAGAACCAGAAACTAGACTGGCAGAGACTTTCACTAGAAGCAGTGAGTCAAGTGGTAAGAATCTAATGACACCATACTTTTTGGAGGTTTTATCTAATAGCTTTTGTTTGTGATTAAGCTATAATTCTGGATACCATTACTCAACATCCGTAACAAGTGAACAACGCAAAAAGATAACTGTGTAAGCAGAAGTTAAATAGAAATATATGTTTTAAGTTATATCACAAATATCTTCCATTTTCTGTATGTATCTCACACATAGTGGTTGCTCTCTAGCTGCTAATAGTCTATGCTTGTAAATGGGATGTGCCCTGAAGATGCATCACTCTGCAATTACTAATAATAATCATAATAATTAATTTACATTCATAGGTCATTATATTTTGCCTGTTTTGAAGTGTTCCAAAACAAAAAACTGTTACCTTTGTGATTTAAGCAAATAATGGTTTAACACTATTACATGCATTGTGTACTGTATATGTATTTACTAACAATGGCAGAGAAAATTTAAAACAATGGGCACGATTGAATTCAGCGCAATGTTGAACAACCCTGGAGCTATTAAATTGTCTACACTGATAAGTCCGACTAAAACCACTTAAATCGGAGAATGCCGGTTACCGTGCCTTAAGCTGGGTGTTTAATTGTGGTAACCAGCATTCTCTGACTAAACTGCCGGCCGCAAGGCTGATAGCGCCGCGCTAAGCTGAAAAACAGCATCGCGGCCGGCACTTAAGTTGGATTTCTGTTTGCACCTCAGGAGGGTGCAAGCAGAAATCCTGTAATAGGAATTAACAAATGAATAGCTCCGGGAACTCTTTGCGGGGGGTATTTAACTTCGTGCTGAATTTCGCCCCTAATGTTTACTAATAGCCAGAAACATTGAATAATTGCACAGGGAAAAGTACTTGGCTGCTCAGTAATCAATTCAGGAGCCAAAGGACAATAGAATTACTTCACTTCTAATAACGCCCTTTAGAGATAGAAAATGCATATATGTTTCATGTTCCCAGTGTACATTATGAGGTTGATTCTTAGATGGGAGAAAAGCAATAAAACAAAAGAGCGAGTGACTTTGCACCCGGATAAACCATGTTGCACTGCAAGGGGTCCATATTTTTTTTTTTTTTTTTTGCATGGTAAATACTGGCTGCTGTTGTATGTAGTTCACTGATGGACAGCTTTAAGGGACCAATACATCAAAAATTAATCGGGCCAATTCTGCATTTTGATCATGAATCTGCAATGTATTGGGATCACCGTTCGCAACAAAAAAATTATCAGAATTGGCGATTTAGGATTTCCAACATGTTGGATTTTGAAACTCATCAGCAGTGGCGAAACTAGGGTATTTGGAACCCAGCGCAAATTTGAAAAGGGAGCCCCACCCCCCCGATGTGCCCGCGCCCCTCAAAAAAGGACGTGGTCACTTACAAATGGGGCGTGTCAACATGACACACCCCTTTATTTTCACACTGAACATTCCTATCCATATGCACCTTAACCCCAGTAGAACCCCTTATACAGTACCCCCAGTATGCAGTTGTGGTCCCTCTTATGCAGGCCCATAGTAGTGCCCCTTATACAGTATCCCCAGTAGTGGTCCCCCTTATACAGCCCCCAATTAGTTCCCCTTACTCAGTACCCCCCAGTAGTGGCCCCCCCAAATGCAGTGCCCCATGTAGTGTTTCCCCTTATGCAGTGCCCCCAGTAGCAGTCCCCACAATGCAGTGCACCCAGTAGCGGTATCCCCTTATGCAGTGCCCTTTATATAGTGCCCCCAGTAGTAGTCGTCCCCCCCCATGCAGTGCCCTTTATATAGTGCCCCCAGCAGTAGTCCCCCCCCCCCCCCCCATGCAGTTTTCCCAGTAGTGGTCCCCCTTATGCAGGCACCCAGTAGTGATCCCCCCTATCCAGTGCCCCCTGTAGTGGCCCATCCTATTATTGCCCCCAGTAGTGGTCCCCCCCCATTGCAGTGCCTCTAGTAATAGGCCCCTTTTATAATGCCCCCAGTGGTAGTTCCCCCCCCCCCCCCCAAGTTGTAGTCCCCAGTAGAGGTTCCCTCTCCCGATTAAGTGCCCCCAGTATTAGCCCCCCCCCAGTAGAGGTCCTCCCAATAATGGTGCCCCCAGTAGTGCAGACAGGTTTAAAAAATATATATATATAAAAATATACTTACCTGAATCCACGCTGCTGCTGCTCCGGTCCGCGACACCGCTCCCGCCACCCGCCAGTCCTCCCGGGCTGGCACGCTCAGCATTATGGGAGAGACCCATTACCCACTGCAGGAGCCGGACGGAAGCCCGGCTCTTGCAGTGGGTGCTGCAGCAGTCAATGAAAGTCTATCTGACTCTCATTGGCTGCTGTTTAACATACGCATCGCCGCCAGCGCTGGCGGCGATGCGTGTGTTATGCACAGCCTGAGTCCGCCTCCTAGCGCTATTGGGCAAGCGCTCAGGGGGAGGGAACAGGCTCAGCTGTGCAGCACAGGACCGGTGCTGGAAGCCTAGCGCCGGTCCTGTGTAAATGTGTAGCGCTGACCGCACTCATTGCGGTCAGCGCTACACTGGCTAACTAGGGCGGGCCGGTACCGTGGCCAACGGCGCCCCCCCCCCGCGCCGCCGGTCCCACGGCGCCCAGGGCACGCACCCCGCTCGCCCTGCCCTAGTTACGCTACTGCTCATCAGGTAATTTGAGATCAGGGAATCTGCCGATTGGTGTATGGGCTGCATTATTTTTACACCACAATTTAAGCTTGGTGCACACCTAAAGCTGCATACACACACAACGATTTTGTTACCAACGATTTTCTGTCAGATTTTCTGTCAGATTATCTGTCAGATTTTTTAAAGTGTAATGAACGATTTTTTTGAACATCGTTGAGTTGACAAGTCTGACTAAACTACAAACGTGAACGCGCATGAATGATTATCGCTCATCATTTGACTCAGAAAGTGAACGATTTTTTCAAACGATTATCGTTAAACGATATTCGTTCACAAAATCGTTGTGTGTGTATGCAGCTTAACAGATATATTTGCAGATGATGGTTGTTCATACACACTGAACAACCATCATCTGGCTGCGAGTCCCACTGGGAGGGGGCGTGTCGCGCCCTCCTCCCCGTGGCCTCCGCTGCAAGTGTACAGGCAGTTGGCTGATCGCCCGTACACACAGCACGATGCCTCAATATATCTACAGATATATTGGGCATCGGCTGTGCAGCACAGCCGTCGCGATATGTCTGAACAATGACGTTCACAGACATATCGCTGGTACACACTGGCCGGAATACATACGATTTACCGCCAGCCATCCCGGCAGAGGAGGAAATCCCGATTGTCAAAGGTAAGTATTTACTAACCTAATTCTACCACCTAACCCTCTGTCAAAGCTGGGTAATTGGCTGAGACAAGATCAGTTTAAAATTGAAGCGTGTGCGACGCCATCTTGCGAATGGCAGCTAGACTCCATTTTAGAAACAAGAATCTGCAAGATGCCATTTTGCGACCAGCGTCACTTTAAGTTACAACTCACGAGCTAAGAACAGATGGCAATGTTTTTGATAATCTACCAAGGGCAAATAGAAGAACAGCCTCTTGAGAAAAAGTAAATAGAATAGACAATGCACCAGAAACTGTGAGTGCTTTACATACAAATTGGGAATCCCAGTATGCAGATAAGTATAGTTGTGGCAATTGTAATATAACCCAGGCATTGATCTACACAATTGGATTTGTCTGAATCCTAAACAGGTTTTAGTTTCACACCCAGACAGAATGGCCCTAGCTTCACAGCTGGAGGTAACACATTTGCTTTGCAGTCTGAAACTGTGAGTGAGGAATGATATGTGTGTGTGTATGTATATATATATATATATATATATATATATAATATGTGTTGATCTCATGCATAAACACCGCACATTACGCACAATTGAGCTGCTAACATGACGCCCAGTAGCGAATGCACAATTATTAGCATCATGCGATTGCATCTTTCACCATTTCACATACACACATTATACTTAAGACCCCGAATGAAAACACTGTTTAGTAGCTAAATGCGCACTCATCTGTCCCCAGTTAACTAGCGTCTTCATATCAAACCCCGTACTCTCACACATTACATATTCACTTACAAGGTTCCATTAGCATTAAGGTATAAGATTTAAGTTTGTTCAGTTAATATAAACGCTGTGAAATAAAGATATTTGGTAACTAAGGTATTATACATGCTAAACAAGCCGTGTTTGGTTTTGTACTGTTGCATACTCTTTTCACAGTATTACGGTGTAATCGGTGGGGAGATCGCATCATGCATTCTCGAGTTATGGGCCGCAGAGACTTCAAGCAACAAAATTTATTAACTGTTATGATGTTGCAGGGGGCGGGTGGGCAGAGATCACCAGCTGTTAGAGGCTGGGTGAGTCTATTTGAACCAGCCTGTTAAATGCTCTGTAACAGATGCTTCTCCCCTGGGAACCAATGAGATCAGCAACAAACTTCTCTATTGTCCTGTCTATTCTGGGGGGGTATAAATATGTGTGCTCCAACACTGGGTCTTTAGTCTTCTTGCTGAATGCGGACTGAGGGGTTTCTTGCTGATGCCTAACATCTGGTACCGGAAGCGCTGCGTATGTATACTGTACTTGGGTCTGTATAATTCATTTGCGCCTAAATTGTGTCTGGATCAATTGCGTGTAACTGACTGTACTTTTACATGAATAATACTTTGTGCTTTGGAACCACAGATTCCAGGTCTAAGTCTTTATTTACTGTATGACTGCGTACGCAAATTAGCGTCATCCTTAGAAGGTATAGGCAGGATATTAGAAGGTATAGGAGTGTGTGTAGAGGTTCTGATCCAATATCGTCACCTCCCTTAGGGGTGCCTAACCCTAACCTCACCACCAACTGCTTAATCCTAATCCCCCCTCTAAGTGCCTAAACCTAAATCCCCTGGGGGGTGCCTATCCTCCCCCCGGGGGTGCCTAACCCTAACCCCCTCTACCCCTAGCCTAAACCTAACCTCCCGTGTGGGTGCCTAACCCTCCCTCCCGCCCCCGTGGCTGTCCGTGTCCGTCTTACCTTCGATCGGTAAGCCGGGTGTTGGGCTCCCGGCGTAGGTAAAATGACAGGCGGCGGGATATCGACGCCTGTCATTTAGCCCTTGCCGGGATTAGACAGTCGGGAAGCCGATGGACGGAATGCTGACCCTCGACTTCCCGACTGTCTAAGCACACAAGATATATTGGCTGATCAATTGATAGGCCAATATATCTTCCAGTGTGTACCCAGCATTAGATATGAACAAGGACACTCCTCTCCCAAATATACATTTCTCTGTACGTTTTAAATCTCCCCCACCTGCAGGGCAACATGGTTTTGCAAAGGTCCAAAGTTACTTGCTTTTTTTATGTTTGTTTTGCTCAGAATCAGCCCCATCTGTAAATCCTTTGAAACTTCTGATGTGTATTGTGTTACCCCATTCACTAACCCAACTGTATATTTTATCTGTTCCATGGATTTTACAATATTTATCAAGCCTTTTTCATAAAATTATGTAAAAGTGCAGTTTTCAGTATATAAAGAGCAGTCAATGGGGACTATGATCTGACCACTGTGTGTACCACACTGCAAAAAGCATAGCTTTTCAGAGTTTGGCTCAGTTGGGTTTCATCATCCTCAAATGGCATATACCGCTTTATGCCTATGGAGGCATTCTTGCAGAAGAGGGATCTTATGATCCCTCTCCCACAAACTCCATCCGGTAACTGACACCGTGCGCATGCGCAGTGTCAGATTCCCAGCAGGAATCTTTTAAAAATGTGGAAGATTCCTTTGATAATAGAGGATGTAACTCGCAGGTGCAGTCATTCTCACAGCTGCTGTCCTTGCAAGGTCATTTTATTACATTGCCGGGATACTTTAGTTGAAAATGAAAAAGTCTATGACGATATGGACTGTTATTAATTGCAGCACTACCTTCCTCGTGCCCCCCTCAGAGATCACAATGGCCCCACATACAGGCCTCCCTCAGATCACAATGCCCCCACATACAGCTCCTCTCAGAGATCACTCTGTTCCCACAGCCCCCCCTCAGAGATCATACTGTCTCCACAGCTCTCCCTCACACATTACACTGCACCATGTCACAGATCAAACAGGCCCCCTTATAGATCACACAGCCTCCTCACTCAAAGATCGCACTCCCCTACCTCACAGCCCCCCTCTCACAGATCATATTACCCCCTAACAGATCATACTGCCAACCCTCCTTCTCTCAGATCACACTGCCATCTTCACAGATTGCACTGCCCTAGATCAGTCTGATGACTGACTGGGAGGGCACGCATACATGCTGGGCAGCAACTCCCCCTATCATGGTCTGCAAAGCCCTGCCCCCCAATCACGGCCCACGAAGCCCCGTCCCTCAGAAAGGGGCATGGCCTGAAATCAGTGTGGCTCACCAGGAATTACCCGGCAGCCCAGTCCAAGCCTGTCTTATGGTGGGTTATCGTTATCGTTCAGTCGTCCACTTTATCGTCCATTTTTATCACAAAAATTCTGAACGATAACGACGACGCGCACTCCTGCGGGTCGTTCGTCATCATCGTTCATCGGGTTAACATGCAGGCCAACCTGACTATGTCGTCAGGTTGCTGCATGTTGGGGAATGGGGGAAGAGAGCCCGGCACTGAACGATATCGTTAATGATATCGTTCAGCGGGTGTGCTCAATGTCATGCCGGGGACACACTAGGCGATATCGCTCAGGGAGCATATCGTCTAGTATGTACGCACCATTACAGCCTATGCCCATGATATCTGCAGGGTGTCAGGCTGCCAGATAAAATGTCAGTCTAACAGACATTTTATCTGGCAGTGTATGCCCAGTTTAAGGACTCACACTTTCACCGGCTTCTATGCTCCTCCTTACGCTGTAGCTCCCATGTTCCCATTTATTGTGACTAATGAATAGAACCTGATTCAGGTAGGATTTCTAATCTGGTCCCTGTATGCTGCTGTGGGCTGTAGTGCTAGATGGCTGCTCAGTGAACAAAATATGCGGCCTGACAACACCATACTGGGCAATTTAGTAATGGTTGCAATTTTAGTGATTGTTTTTTGCCACTGCGCAGGCGTCTAGGTACATTACCGTAGACGCACGCTCCGAGTCTTTATTCACAGTGTGATTGACAGTCAGGGAGTGTTTGGGAGAGGCAACAGGGAGTGTCTGATAAAAACACAGGCGTGCCTCTACCGTTTATATCTCTTGTTATATCCTGCGTCTGCGATCACATATGCAGGAAACATAGTTCCAGCGTCTCAGTGAAGGCAGCCAATCTGAGTGACCATAGACTCACTCAGGAAGTCGATGTTTGCATGATCTGCTTCCAATGCTCCTTATGTACATGCACAGCTGCGATGGCTCAGGTGGGCGTCTCAGTCCCGGCCGCTGTTACATTACCATATTTTCGCACAGCCACAGCTGTGTCAGCATTAGCGACAACTCTGAATCAGGCCCATCATTATATTGGTACTTCAAGCTAAAGTAATAGTTACATCCAATGTTAAGTCAATACTGGCCTAATGCTGAAATATTTCTGAGTGACAAATAGCAGGTGTTGCATTGAGTTCTAGCTATTACTTATATATAGGCTTACCATACTATCCCTTTACATTGGTACCCATATGAATTACACAGATTCTGTGGCTGGTTGACTTCAAGGGGTATATTTATTAAAGGTCAAATTTAATCGTTTTTAATGAACTTGAAAACGATGAAAATCAATCAACATCTATGTTGTGTTTCTGGGGCTAAATCTCACATTTACTAACAGACAATTTTTTTATTTTTTTTTAAGCATTAGTAAAGTGATTTAGCCCCAGAAACACAACATTGATGTTGATTGATTTTAAATTGATTAAAATTGACCTAGTGTGTATATATTTCTACTTCAGGGTCCATAGGGTATCCACAGGATCCCTTGGGGGTATGGGCGATGGCGGCAGACATCGGGCACCTCAGAGTTAATTTTTCAGCCTCCCAGGATGCACTGGGGTCCCTCTCCTATACCCCACCCCCCAAGCCAAGGCAAATCAGTTTCGTAGGTGCCCGGCTCGGAGTCGGATTACTTCTTCAGAGTTTCTTCCAGCAGCTTTTGCTGCGATGATATGAGCGGGAAGCATGGACAAGCTAATTAGAGGTCCATGCTGCTGCTCCTTCACCCCTCCGGGCCAGAACGCCGGTACTGATCCGGGGATGCTGGAGGGTACCAGGGTCTCACCTAGCGGGAACCCCGGTATTCCAGACTGTGGCCAGATTCATGGAGATTCAGGTAAGCGGCGGGAACCTGCGGTGGGTTCACAGTCTTATTTGTCCCTAGGTAGGGGGCTCCCTGGGGACAGACTGCGCGTGGAGCAAGGTACTGATCCTCCGCTTCCACTAGACCACCAGGGACAGCGGGCTGCAGCAGTATGGAAAATGCTCCAGCGTCCCAGGGGTTAATATCATGCCAGGGGTGTGTGCTTTCCCTGTCTCACAGGCGGCGCCTCCCTCGCTGCACAGTGCCTTTCCACAGCAGTCTGGCGGGCTGTGGCAGTGTTCCTCCCCCGGGCCTGTCTCCTATCAGCTCCTCGGCTGCTAATTTATAAAAGTGGCGAACGCTGCTGGATTCTGATGCAGGGGGCATCGCGGTCCGGGTCCCCCGCATACCTCTCCGCTGAGGTCAGTGTATGCAGCACTGTTTCCTACCAGGCTCTGTGTCTGTGTAGTTGATCATAGTGCTTGTAGTGCAGGTGATTTATTTCTGCATTGTATGTGACTATATGCTAGCGCTGTCTGACTGTACTTCACTTCTGACTGTCAGCCATTTTACTATTCTTGTCTTTCTCTCCCTTGCGGTGCTGCAGGGTGCTTATTGCCTCACAGTTAAAATGAAAAGTGTTTTTCTGTGTGGTGCGTCACATACACATCGTTTACACTCATCATGTCTGATAGTGAACGTGATTATTCTCCTCAGCTAAAACGTACCACATGCTCAGTACTGTTAGCGGAGGGTGATGTGAACACTGAGGGTTTTTCACATTTATATAAAATATGTATTTGTGAGAATTGGTATTGCACTCTGCCATATTTCTGCAGTAAGTTCCTGCGGCTTGACAAGCATCAGACAAGACTAGTATTTTGCTTTACTACTATAATGTGTCTATATGTACATATATGCTATGTGGTCGCATTATACCCAGTGCATGCTGTGTACTATTACCATGCGGTTGTGCCTGCAGGTATGACATCAGGCTTGCCTACCCTCCCGATTTGGCCGGGAGCCTCCCGATTTTCGGGTTCCACTCCCGGCCCCCCGGAAAGGCAGGCAAGCCTCCCAGAAGTGTCCGACCCTCCCCACCTCCCTCCCTGAAAAACACAGAAATCCCCGCAGCGGGGGGCCCGGTGATGCGATTCGCGCAGAATCGCGTCATCGTGGCCCCGCCCCCTGCTTCACAATGCCGAAAATCACGGCCCCCAGTATGACACAAAATGGCCGTCCCGCCCCCTGCTCCACCCCCAATGGCCGGCCCCGCCCCCCGCTAATAGCCGACAATCAGCTCCCTCCCGGAAGGCTGGAGCTGATTGTCGGCAAGTATGTATGACATACACCCTGCTGCTCCACTCTACCTGTTAGTTACAAGGCATGTACGTGAGGAGAAACAGCTAATTCTCCCTCCCTGGTAGTTCACACAGTGTTCACAGTAGTGTCTCTCTCTTTCTACTGTTGTACAGAGACTGACTACTACCTCCAGTCCATGTTGCAGGGATTTCCCTTAAGCCAACATGGGGCACGCTTTAGGCGGAATCCACATATTGCGCCCTTTCGCCTACTCTTCGCTTCGGCGATGAAGTTTCACGTGTATGCCATGCTAGGTAGGCGGTTTGGGATTCGCCAAAGCGACAATTTTTCGCCTGCGCGATACTTTTTTGTCAAAGCGAGACCTTTTCGCATATGCGAGGTTTCGCGGGCGCAAAACTTTTATATGTAAAGGGTATTCTGCGAAAATTCCTTTCGTCAGTGATATCACAGGAATGTTAGCTGCAGGTTATCCATTTCCTATAGTTCATTACATGCCTGGTGAGTACTGCAACCTTGCCTATGTTCTCTCAAATGCTACGTATCGCAAAGTGGTACTTTGTTGGAAGTCCTTATACTCCCTTACAGGGGGGGGGGGGGGGCTATGACTAAGCTGTGTAGCCAGAGAATGGAACAGGGGGCACATGCCTTGGATCCATATATGTTAATTAGGCAGCCTAGGTTATAGGTCTACTCACTTCTAGAATTTCCTCGGCAGCAGTGGCGGCGTGCTGCATCAGCTCTCACGGAGAGCTGATGCAGACTCCAAGAAAGGGTTGGAATGCTTATCCTTTAATGGTGAGGTTCTCTTTGGCCCTGATCTGGGAAAAAAATTGTGAGCACTTTTGGCAGCAGCTAAATTCACATGTCTGCCATCAGCCCAAGTTCCTCCTTTTGGCCCTGTTGGGCCCAGGGTAAGTCCAGAGAGCAGTCCTGATGGGACGGGCCTCCACCTGGGGGACCCCAGGGTGGGAGGCCGACTTCTTCAGTTCGCCCAGTGCTGGTATCAGACTACTACAGACACTTGGGGTAGGATAAGTGGTCTCTCACGGGTACGCCCTCTCCTTACGCAGAAGGTCTCCCAGCCGGTTTTTCATCACAGTTCTTCAGTCAGTTCAAGACAAGGCCCTGGAATTCCAGAAAGTAGGGCACTCTATGCTCCAAGCGGGGGTTATAGTGCCCTATTTCGTTGCCTCTGAGAGGAACAGGGTTTTACATCCATCCCCTTTCTGGTTCTGACACCCAATGGGTCCTAACGGCCTATTCTCAGCCTCAAGTCCCTCAACAAGTCTTTGAGGGTCCCTTGGTTCAAGATGGAGACCCTGCGTTCCATCATATTGGCTATGGAGCCAGGGGATTTTCTGGTGTCCTTGCACATTTAGAATGCCTACCTGCATGTCCCAGTTGCTGTAGCGGTTCCTCAGGTTCGCAGTGGTCAATCAACATTTCCAGTTTCAGGTACTGCCCTTTGGCCTTTCCACGGGACCTCGGGTGTTTACCAAGGTCATGGCAGTTATGGCAGCTCACCTGCGGATGCAGGGAGTCCGCCTGTTACCCTATCTGGATGACATTCTGCTATTAGCAGGGTCTATGGGGGTACTTCAGGGCCATCTGCAACGGACAATATCTGTGTTGCAGAATCACGGCTGGATGATAAACTGGAAGTGGTTTCTCACAGACAACGAAGGATCTTTGTGACAGAGGAAAAGATCTCTGCATTAAAGGCAAAGATTCATATTTGTCTTCAGAGTCGCCGAGTGTCCCTTCACTCAGCAATGAGGTTACTGGGATCCATGGTGTCGAAGTTCACCATGGTAGAATATGCCCAGTTTTCACTCCAGACCTCTGCAGAAGTTGATCTTCTCCAGATGGAATGGGTTGCCCCATCAGATAAAAACACTGATAATGGTGCTTTCTCGAGAGGTACGGCTGTCTCTGGCCTGGTGGCTACAGACGTCCCACCTCAACAAGGGACGTCCCATTTGGATCTCGGACTGGGTCCTCCTGATGACGGACGCCAGTCTTCGAGGTTGGGGAGCTGTGACAGGTCCACACTTCTTTAGGGAAGGTGGCCGACAGCAGAATCTGCTCTTCCAATCAACATATTGGTACTTCGAGCGGTATTCAGAGCTCTTCAGCAACCTAGACTAGTTCTTCACGGAAATCCCGTGCAAGACCAGTCAGACTACGCCACCGCAGTGGCTTATATAAACCGCCAAGGAGGAACCAGAAGTCGGGCAGCCCTGACACAGGTGTCCCGCATTCTGGCTTGGGCGGAAGGCATTCTCCCAGCCGTATCGGCAGTGTTCATACCAGGAGTCCTCAACTGGGAAGCAGACTTCCTAAGCCATCAGGACGTGCATCCAGGGGAATGGTCTCTTCACCAGTAGGTGTTTTAATTCCTAGTGAACAAGTGGGGCCTTCCAGAGATAAACCTCATGGTCTCCTGACTGTGTACGGGTCAACAACAAGAGACAAGGAGGCTCTTCTGGAAGACGCTAAGTCGGTCCGGTGCACCTTCCAGTTTGAGTACCTCTTCCCTCCGTTCTTCCTTCGAGTACTTTGGAAGTTCAAGCAAGAAGGAGGCATGCTCCTATTGATAGCTCCAGCTTGGCCCAGACATCACTGGTACTCAGATCTTCGGAGTCTCTCCATAGACACTCCAATGCTGTTGCCTCAATGCCCGGACCTATTGTCTCAAGGTCCTTGCCATTACCCGGAGCTGGGTCATCTGTCTTTGACGGCTTGGCTGTTGAGACAGCCCTTTTAAGGTCCAGAGGTTTTTCTAGCTCTGTAGTTAACACCATGCTCAGTGCTTGGAAGCCTGCTTCTGAGAGAATTTACCACCGAGTGTGGCATACTTTCTTTGAATGATGTCGTCCTAGAGGCTATGATCCTTAGGTGTTTGGGATATCCAGGGTTTTGGCTTTCCTACAGGCGGGTTTAGATCACTGTCTTCGCCTTGCTTCCCTGAAGGTGCAAGTTTCTGCCCTGTCAGTGTGGTTTCAGCGTAGGATTGCTACTCTTCCTGATGTCTGCACCTTTATGCAAGGTGTACTTCGTATTCAGCCTCCCTTTGTTCCACCAGTGGCTCCTTGAGATTTGTCTGTGGTCCTCAGGGCTCTCCAAGGACCGCCATTTAAACCACTGGGCTCAGTGGATTTCAAATGGCTTACAGCTAAGACTGTGTGTTTCTTCCGGCCATTACTTCGGCCAGAAGGGTTTCAGATTTGGGGGGCTCTCTCATGTCGCCCTCCCTTTCTGATTTTTTTTTCATAGGGACAGGACGGTGCTTCGCACTCACCACCTTAGGTAGGAAACCAGGGCATCTAGTTTCCACATTAATGAGGAAATTATAGTGCCGGCCTTTAATTCCCCAGACCTCTCAGCTGGTGAGGCCTCCTTGGATGTGGTACGTGCTCTAAGGTTTTATGTTGACCGTACCAATTCATTTTGAAAGTCGGACTCTTTGTATGTCCTCTATGGCTTCAGGCCACCCACTGAGAGAGCCTCTGGCGAAATGCGCATCTGGGCAACCACAGTGCATCCCTGGTGCACTAGGGAAACCCCTCTTTCGGATGACCACCACGAGCAGCCTGCACCCTCACCTCACAGGTATGTCTGGGAAGAGTGCGGAACGCTCCCCTTCTCTGTCCCTGCGCTGGTTATCCTCATCAGGGCATAGTGGGGATAGCCCTCTGCACGGATTCCCTCCTTCCTACACTTATTCAGTGTGTTAGGGAACTCCCAAGACCGCTCACTCACAGTTCACTGTGGATTGCACACACACTATGAGAAGCAGCACCCTGGGGAATTACCCTATTCTCCACACATGTAATTTTCACAATTTAACCCTTTATCTACTCTGCTAAGGCACTCTCATTAATGGACACAGGAAGGTGGATCTGCACTGGCATTCACCAGATTCACCTACCTTAGTGTTTCTGATTAACAGCAGATGCCTATGACCCATCCTTCTATCTCCATGTATAGGGAGGGATCCGCTCACAGGGCGTCCCATGCATGAGTAAGACACCCTGCAGCAGCCATTTGTGCCATACATTAGCAAGAAAAGTGACTGGTCGAGTTTTGGCTGTGAGTCTGTAGGGCTGCAAGGTGTGGGCACACAAGGGGTGTGCTTGATGAAAAATCAGCTCAACCTAGGAGAGGGAGCCGATCACCTCCTTAGCGGCTGGCTGCGCTGGCAGAAGACTCCGTGTGTAGTGAGCAGAGCAGACCGCAATAGGTCAGGTTGGAACATTGAGTCTGTGTAGCCTTTATGGTGATGGGTATCAGGACAATCGGGGTTGAGGCAAGGCAGTCACCAACGCGTGTCAACGCTACTCCGGCGTCTTTGTCAAGGCATCTTTCTGCCATACATTAGTGGAGAGACCATCTCTCTTATTCTTCTTAGAATTTGAGAAACTTGAAATTATCACTGTATATCTTGATACAATTGCCTGATGATGTTAAATATTGCTGAAATCACTGTTTACACTATGTGGATTATTTAATATTTATGTACAAATATACACATTCAGGAGGATACCTGTGACATCTGATTAGAAGCTATATAATATCTACATATATATATATATATATATATATATATATATATATATATTATATATACATTTTTAACAAAATCACATTTTCTGCTGCTTAATTTACCTGTTACTCTGAGATTCATATACATATATTTGCATGTATAGATATACATATATATTTAGCACACAATGGTTTGATGCTTTCATATCTCTGTTCATGGATTTAACTCTCAGATATATAACAGTGTATTAACCTGAATAAGTAGGATTATGATCTGTTTTGGTGGTCACCAACGCTATTAGCGAAGGAAAAATCCTTTTCCTAACATATATAATATCTTTTTCATAATTTTCGCCACCTGTCTGACTGACTAAGTAAATGGTATCATGACTACCATGTTTTACTTACCATAATCAGGAAACTAAGAGATTAGACATTATTGACCTCCTTGATTCAAGTCAGTCAGCTTTTTATTAACTGGACCGAATTGTGGGCAGATTTCATGTGTGATGTCTGTTTTCATTTTATGTTGTCTATGTACAGATGTTTTGTTAATAGTATACGTCTAATTATCTATAAACGAAATGTTTTTAGTGGCACACCATTAATAGCTAAGTTTTATACTGAATAGGTAGTTCGAGTGCCCCACAAAAGAGAGTACTTTTCTTTCTCTTTACCTTGTACATGTTCAATATAACTTTTGTCCAGGAATGATGATGTTCGTCCATGCAAGATGACGTTTTGCCTCTTTCTGAGTTCCGTTTTTTTGGAGGGAAAAATCCGAACTCAACGTGCAAACTCGAACCTATCCGAGCCTGCACATCACATATATATATATATATATATATATATATATATATATATATATATATACATACATATACACACACACACACACACACAGTCAGGTCCATAAATATTGGGACATTGACAGAATTTTCATATTTTGGCCTCTATTCACCACCACAATGGCTTTGAAATGAAACAAACAAGATGTGATTTAACTGCAGACTTTCAGATTTAATTTGAGGGTAATTACATTCAAATCAGGTGAACAGTGTAGGAATTACAACGGTTTCTATATGTGCCTCCCACTTTTTAAGGGGCCAAAAGTAATGGGACAAACTAAACAATCCTAAATCTAACTTTCACTTTTTAATACTTTGTTGCAAATCCTTTGCAGGCAATTACAGCCTGAAGTCTGGAACGCATAGACATCACCAGACTCTGGGTTTCATCCCTGGTGATGCTCTGCCAGGCCTCTACTGCAAATGTCTTCAGTTCCTGCTTGTTCTTGGGGCATTTTCCCTTCAGTTTTGTCTTCATCAAGTGAAATGCATGCTCAATCGGATTCAGGTCAGGGCATTGACTTGGCCATTGCATAACATTACACTTTTTAGCCTTAAAAAACTCTTTGGTTGCTTTTGCAGTATGCTTCGGGTCATTGTCCATCTGCACTGTGAAGCGCCGTCCAATGAGTTCTGAAGATTTGACTGAATATGAGCATATAATATTGCCCGAAACACTTCAGAATTCATTCTGCTGCTTTTGTCAGCAGTCACATCATCATTAAATACAAGGGAACCAGTTCCATTGGCAGCCATACATGCCCACGCCATGACACTACCACCACCATGCTTCACTGATGAGGTGGTATGTTTTGGATCATGAGCAGTTCCTTTCCTTCTCTTCTCTTCCCATCACTCTGGTACAAGTTGATTTTTGTCTCATCTGTCCATAGGATGTTGTTCCAGAACTGTAATGGCTTTTTTAGATGTTGTTTGGAAAACTCTAATCTGGTCTTCCTGTTTTTGTGGCTCACCAATGGTTTGCATCTTGTGGTGAACCCTCTATATTCTCTCTTGTGAAGTCTGCTCTTGATTGTTCACTTTGACACATATACATCTACCTCCTGGAGAGTGTTCTTGATTTGGCCAACTGTTGTGAAGGGGTTTTTCTTCACCAGGGAAATAATTCTTTTGTCATCCACCACAGTTGTTTTCCATGGTCCTCCGGGTCTTTTGGTGTTGCTGAGCTCTGTGGTGCGTTCTTTCTTTTTAAGAATGTTCCAAACAGTTGATTTGGCCACACCTAATGTTTTTGCTATCTCTCTGATGGGTTTGTTTTGATTTTTCAGCCTAATGATGGCTTGGTTCACTTATAGTGAGAGCTCTTTGGATCTCATATTGAGAGTTGACAGCAACTGATTCCAAATGCAAATGTCACACCTAGAATCAACTCCAAATATTTTACCTGCTTAATTGATAATGAAATAACGAGGGAATAGCCCACACCTGTCCATGAAATAGCTTTTGAGTTGATAGTCCCATTACTTTTGGCCCCTTAAAAAGTGGGAGGCACATATTGAAACTGTTGTAATTCCTACACCGTTCACCCGATTTGGATGTAATTACCCTCAAATTAAATCTGAAAGTCTGCAGTTAAAGCACATATTGATTGTTTCATTTCAAAACCATTGTGAACGTTCTTGATAAAAGTCCTCACCGACTGAAACGTCGAATCACATACACCTATTGTGTACCTGACTCTTCTTTATCCAGCCCCATGAGTGCCGCTGTTTTGCATATATATATATATTTTACAGACACAGACAGTACATACATACAGTGTGTGTGTGTGTATATAGAGTATATATTCTCTATTTCTCTGGAACACACCTACCTCCAATCTATATTTTGAGTGTTCATCCAGTGCTTAGGATAACCCTAACCCCTTTTCCCTACTTGCTTCACCTCTATGGTTTCCGTAAGAAGGGTTGGCCTGCCACTAAGCAGACTTTGGCAGGGTGGATTAGTTTGGTGATTTCTGAGGTTTACATTGATATGGGCCTTCCTGTACCATCCTTTGTTAAAGCTCATTCTACTTTGGATCCTTCGTGGGCAGCTCGTCGTGGTGCCTCTGCTGTTCAGCTCTGCAAGGCAGCCACGTGGTCTTCTGTCCAACCTTTTAGAAGATATTATTCATTTGATACCTTCGTCTCTCAGGATGCTTCCTTCGGGCGGTGGATTCTCTTTTCAGCACAGGAGCATCCCCACTCTTAAAGGATACTGCAGTAGAAAATATGAGATAGAACTTACCCTTGTTATCTCTATATCTACGAAGTCCATAGGGTTCCACAGGACTCCCACGCTGTCGCACCTGTACTGCAGATGGGCTTTGTTCTGGTCACTGATTTTTCCGTCGCCTTCTGGTGAGAATGTGATTCTTGTGTGTTCCAGACTTTCTTCTCTCCCGTTCTTCTCCTCCTCCGGCCTATGGCTTGTTTCATAACTGATTTGCCTTTGCTCAGGGGGCGGGGTATAGGAGAGGGACCCCAGTGCATCCTGGGAGGCTGAAAAATTAACTCTGAGGTGCCCGATGTTTCCCCACCATCGCCTATACCCCCAAAGTATCCTGTGGAACCCTATGGACTTCGTAGAAATAGAGATAACAAGGGTAAGTTCTTACCATATCTCATATTATCCCCTAGTCTCCTAGAACCTGTGTAATTCACATGTGTCCCAAATTAAAGGGATATGGCACGCTTACTAATAATATATATATATATATATATATATATGTGTGTGTGTGTGTGTACACTTATTCCCTGTTTTTAATAATACAGGGTATGACTTTATTAGCATTAATAGTGTCTTTGATGAGTGCAAAGGATTCTATATCTTTTTGATTATATCAGAGGTTCCCAAACTCGGTCCTCAAGGCACCTCAACAGTTAAGGTCTTATAGATACCCATGCTTGACCACAGGTGAGTTAATTAGTACCTCATTCAATTTGATTTAACCACCTGTGCTCAACCATGGATATCTTTAAAACCAGAACTGTTGGAATGCCCTGAGGTCTGCATTTGGGAACCTTTGGATTATACAATGTGGTGACACTGATACTGAACACTAGTTTTCAGTTCAATGCAATTATTTACGAATTGTGGTACAGCACCATATTTTGAAGTTTCGTGATCAAACCCTCCCTATCCAATTATATAACTTATGACAGGTGATCCCATAGCTGGCTGCTGCTAGTGCTTGGGATGTACTTAGTTTAAAGGTGCCCATGCACGGAGGGATAAAGCAGCCGATCTGACGGATTGGTACAATTTGGCTGCTCTATTGTACCGTGTGTGGGCATGATATCAGACAGAGCGCATACTCGTGGGATCATACATCGCACCCCCAGATCTTACTGCAGGTTCAGTCGATCTGGGGATGCGATGTGCGATCCCATGCAGCGCTATGCGGGTTGGGGAGATGAAGCTGGCATATCAGGCTGTCGCTCACCCGATCACACCGTGTGTGTGGGGACCACCCGATATGTTGGACGTCTGTTCCCCATCGCGTCGCAAGGTGCTTATCGCACTGTGTATGGCCAGCTTAAGAACTGTGTGCAGGTAAGATTTAATCTTCACCCACCCCCCTAAAAACGATCATAGCAATGATCGTTGTAACATTTTAGCATAGCAATGCGAGTATATATTTAGTGAGTGGCTAGAAGGGAAGGACTTCATCATGAAGTTATCAGCCCTGCAAGTATTGCAGAATGTAGAACTAAATGTTTTCGGTATAGAGCAAAGCTTGAATAGCATTAATAGTATTTTTTAGTGCTTTTTGTGTATATGTGTGTATTTGTTGTATATTTATTTATACTGTACATATTTCTTTTATAAAAAATTTAACTCTTAGCTCTAGCTACCACAAAAAGCTGGTACATTGTTAACTCAGATCAATTTCCATAGTTTCACCTATATTTTTGTAAAAGAGCAGCTATAGTGCTGAGCCATATCTATAAAGAAGGGAAATGGAAGGTAACAATCTAACAGAAGAATCTAAACATAGCTTTGCATTTCTGCAATATTTAATTTTCCTCTTCTTTTGCTACTGAATGCATTGAGACATTTCTTAAATAGTTACATTATTAATATGCTGCTGCTGCAGAGGTATCAAGTTTTTTTTGTTTGTTTGTTTTTAAATTACGAATATATTTGAACAGATTACTTCCACTTGTATATGGATTGCTTCAATTATTAACAGGAATAGGTCACTAATCACAAACATGATTGTGGTGTTGGACTATAATGAAGGAAGTCATCAAGCTCAAAGGAGAACAAATAAATAAATTCAACATTAAAAGCGGTTTATGAATTTAAGAAAATGCTTCATATTCAAATGTACCATGGATACTAGTATTGTGCTGTTTTTAAAAGTGGACGGTTTGTAACACAGAGCAAATTTCAGTGCCTATTCCCTTTCTTGGGATGTAGTCAAAATTTAGACATACAATGTGGAGTTATGATGTTGAAATTGTTAAGATGTCAACTTTGAACAGGTTAGTGTGTGCAGAATGTCGACATGTGAAATGCTGACATTCTGCATGAACCGGCAGCGGAGGGTTAGGGCTAGACTTCGGGAGGAGAGGTTAGGGATGGACACTGACTAGGGGGAGGGTTAGGCATACTTGTCGCCGCAAGTGCCGTTCGATCCGCTGGAAGTCCTCCTCATCGCAAGACATTAACTGGACCCGCCGAACCAGGTAAGCCACCACTAGCCCACCAGTTGACATTCTAATCGTGTTGACATGTTGAATCTCAACCTGGTCAATGTCGACATGCTATCCATGGCGAAATTCTCATGTTGACATTATGAATGTTGACATGTTGAATGTCAACATAAAATACCACACCCCTTTTCTTTAGCTGTCCAGTGTGTTAAAGGGGTTTTAATATCAAAAATGACCTTTCCTTTAATAAACCTAGCATATGGGAATATGTAAGCTAGTCATAGTTTGCCTGTCTGTGCAAGCAGTAAGCAAACTAAAGGCGCGTTTCCACTAGATAAATCGCTCCATGAGCAATTTAGTCTAGTGTTTGCCCTGCAGTGACAATGGCAGTCCACACTGAACGATATCGTTCAATGATGTTTCCCTCCTTCATCTCCGTACTTGCAGAACCTGACGATATCGTAAGGTTGCCCTGCAAGTACGGGCGATGAAATATGTCGGCAACAACCAGCAGGAGCGCGCATGGCTGGTCGTTGACTGCATACACACTGGACGATATTGCGAACGATGAACGATATCGTTATCGTTCAAATTGTCCAATTTATCACCTAGTTGTAAATACACCTTTAGGTGCTGTGTGTGCTGACACTTTGACTAGTCACTAAGTTTATTTACACCCTGCTTTATTTGTCCCCTAGTCTATGCCTACTATGGAAATTCGACCCTGAAATGATTTAGAGGCAACTATTCCGTATTGGTGGAATGCCTGGTAAATGCGCAAGGTGAAAACCATTACAGTAATCCTAATCCAACCACCACATGGTTTATGTAAGTAAACATTTATATTTTTCTCCTCATGTACTGCAAGCTTTAGCCTCATTCAGAGCTTAAATTTAATAATGAGAGTGAGAGGACATATAGACTGTGCTTATTGCTTGTGTCACTTTTTCGTGTTGTAGTCGGGGTGGCGCTTCCATTAGGCAGCTTCCTATTGGCGCACGGACCTGAGTGGTGGCCCGCTGAGGCTACCTGAGGCAGGGAGAGAAATTAAGACAATCCTGGCGATGGTTGCAGGTCCTTCTATCCGCGGCCGCTGCTATACCCGCTGTTCCCCTGCTCTTGATTCGAATCACAACAGCGCTGACACTGACTGTTGTGTTGTGATGCAGTCTGCTGTGTGTTGCTGCCAGCGCAGCCTACCTCTTGTCTAGTGATGCCCAATCACCAGACAAGGGGTGGGCTGTGCTGGCTCCATCGCTCAACTGGTGAGAGGAGGAACTGGGGAAGGTGCTACATCACAACACATGAGACATGTCAGTGCTGTTGTGACCAGCCATCTCAGAGCAGGGGCGTAAGGAGGGTGGAGAAACTGGAGCTTGTGCTCCCCCGGCTGCCAGCGGTGGAGAAGGATGCCTTCTGGCAGAGCATGATTTAAGGGGGGGCACAGGGTGCGAGTGCCTCCAGGCCTCCCTATCTCAGGCCCCCCCTGCCTGTCGCCCACTGCCTTTTTATTAATAAATCTATAATAAAGGGATGGGAGAGTGCATTAGATGCTGTGCTACCTTCACACACTGGCACAGGCAGCACAGCAGGGGAGGTCCGTCCCTGCAGCTCCATCACACTACTACACCACAGACTAGAGATGGCTAGTGAGTGAGTGTCTTGACACAATGACTCGAATCATTTAGATGTTGGAATGATTCGAGTCACTCAAAGTTTGGGGTGTCTAGACAGTCGCCTCTCGGTTACACAGTCAGAGGGAGCCAGGAGGCAGAGGTTACAGTGTATAGTGTTATTACTGTAGTCTCCGGGAGTCTGGACTCGGGAGAGTCATCATTGATGTGATCCTGCCAGTGTGCCCATGCCGTGGCAGCCTTCACTGACTCGAGTCGGGAGTCAGCAGTGCAGGGCTGTGGGGGGCGGAGCTGTGACTCACTAATTCGCGCCACTAGAGCTGGGTCCTTGGTGTGCACTGACTCGGGAGAGTCAGTGCATATGAATCAATCAGCAGCAGTGCGGGGCTGCGGGGGGCTATAGCCAATGCTCAGTATGCACAGTCAAAGAGTCGTGTCTCAAGACACTCCACTGAGCCGAGCCATGTGGCTCAACTCAGTACAGTGAAACGCTCTGCCCATGACTATACTAGAGCTGAGAGGAGTCAGGAAATCCCATCGGGCTCAGCGGCATCAGCGTTCAGGGGGCTGAGCACCGATTAGAGAAACTTATCACATGCTCCTCTGACCCCTCTGGTGCTCAGCATCATGGGACAAACCTGTGATTGGCTGCTTGCAGCTGAGATAGGGGCTGCTGCAGGGATTGGGGACAATAATCTGACCATCACTGAGTAAGTAAAAGTGACTTTTCTCATGTTATAACTTCATCATATATCCTTATTACTGTCTTGGTAACTGTGAAGGCACTTTTGGGACATGTATGTATGTATGTGTGTGTAGCAGGTCTGCCCCCGCTGCAAGAGTGCAGGTAGTACCTGTGCTTCTGCCTCATGGAGGTGCAAGAGGAGGAATGCACAGCAAGGGGAGCGTGCTGACAAGATGGGGAGGGCCCCCCTGTCTTAAGTACCACCCAAAGGCTTAATCCGGCCCTGTGGGCTGTACATTTGTCTCCGCCATCAATCAAATGGTTTTCTAGAAAGAGTAGTAGTGTGAGGGTGTTGGCGAAGTTTTCTTTGGGCACCAATAGCATCAGGGAGTAGTAGGGAAGTGGCTGCTTGACACCAGCAAGGGTGGTTATGGTGTCTGAGATGCAGACTGACCCGAGCGGCGCAGAGGGGGAGGACTCGAGGAATGAGCAACCCTCCAGTGGGACTTCAGGGGAGTAGGCTAAAGTTTTGCCTAGGGTGCCGGGAAACCTTGCATCGGCCCTGGTTGTAGTAAGTGGACCTAGAACTGCCACTGTTCCAAAAATGTTAATAGAGAGAGAATAAAATGGAGCCTATTAGTTTCACCAATTCCCCGATCTCACTTTAACCGCCAGTCGGACATAACAGTCGGCAGCCATTGATGATTGCTGATCCGTCTGGGAATTGGTGAAATTCTCCAAGCTAAAATTCCTCAATTTGCTGATCATTGTCATACTTTGATTGTGGTCAGCAAATCAGTGTAATCCAACATGCTGGATTTCACTGATGCTTCGACCCCAGTGTTTGGGTATCACATTTGGCCCAATACATACATCACAGGTGTATGGGGGCCTTTACTCAAATGTGTCAGCTCCTTAACCGCCAGCTCACTTAAATAATTCCATCTAGCAAAATGAAATCTCGTTTTACCACTTCAACACAAAACTATGCCCATTTGTGTACCTAAACTAGAGTTATAGTAATAAGGAATGCTCCTGGTCTGCCCAACTTCACCTATCAGAGTGCAAAACCTTTTCACCCCCGCAGATACCCCTATCCTGGCCCACAATCCATGGGGTCAATTCAGTTTGCTCCCTAGGGCTGCGTACAAAAATCCACAAATCCGGGGCCAGTTGAGGTGCCGTAGCCAGCTTATCTACACTGCTACAGTGACAACTCACCCCCCTCACAGCTAATTGAAATGACCCCCAGTGCGTTTAAAAATAGAAACTGGTGCATTTGACATTTCAGCAAAAATTGCCTTGTAGTATTTCCTGAAGTAATTTAGTAATTTGCACTGTAGGATTGTACGTTAGTGCGCATTAGTAACTGACCCTTACTGCCAGAATTTCTGGGGAAGGGGGGTAGGTTGGACATGGACACACCCACAATGAACTAATACTCTGGCCCCAGTTATGTAACAGAAGATTTTGGATTATGAAAGGTTGATTGAGAGTGTTGGTGTTTGCAAATAGAAGGTTTTGTGTTATGTTAAATATCAAGTTAAGTACCTTTTTAAAACCTTAATCTAGTAATGTTTTCTTAACTATCCTCCTGCAAATTATTTTCTTTTCAATATCTCTCTGGAAGGCAAACAAATATGAGGGAGAAGAAAGAGGGGGGAGGGTGTCACAGTACACAGAGCAGGCACAAACACATTCGGTCTGATGCAGAGTTGTATGCAAAATAGTCATCATTGCGTCCACATTGTGTGCAGAGTTATATGATCTTTGTGGTGCACTGACTCCCTAACCGTACGCTTAGTTTGCTACTCATTGCCATCACTTGCACCAGCTTGTACTTGGAGCAAGTTACTGTATATGCTTGGAAACGTGTTTTTATGCTTCTGCCCAACTGGGCATAGCCCAAAAGCCAATCCACGTACCCTTTCAAAGTTTTTCCTACATGAGAATGCCCAGTTATGCCCCTTCAGTCCCAAGCAGAGAGATACTTGAAATGCGTATTGAAGACATGATCCGCAAACAGGTGTACATTCAACCCAGCATCAGGCATATTGTCTAAGTGCCAGAAATGGGTAGTCTGCTACACTGACACAGGCTTACAATATATCATGTGAATGAGGGTGAGGATATCACAGTGCAGAGTCCACAGGGGGTTTCCTAAACTTCTCAGCTCACTTCACTGTGTGACTGCAGAGGCTATGGTAATTGCAGAACAATGTGAGATATCTGAAGAATTATTAATAGCAGTCTGAAGAAACAATCCAAGGAGACATGATAAATGTGAAGACAGCTGTAGCCAGAACTTTGTGCGCCACTCAACAACATTTTGAAGAGGACCCTGCCCCAATGCTTCTAGAGAGGTTGCTCATATTATGCCCAATATTAGTGCCCTAGTTCAAGTTATGTCCCATAATAGTGTCCTAGTTCATATTATACCACACTGTTCATATTATTTCTAAATTGTAGTGCCTCCAATTCACAATATTCCAGATTGTATTGCTGTCAGTACATATTATGCCACACAGTACCCCCAGGTTACAATATGGCGCACAGTGCTCCAGTTTATATTATGCCACATTATAGTGCCCACAGTTTATATTGTGCCTCATTGTAGTGCCCCTAGGTCACTTTATGCCACATTGTAGTACCCTAGTATGCCTTATAGCAGTGCCCTAAGTAATGTTCTGCCCCATAGCAGTGTCCTAGTTCACATTTTATCACGCACTGCCTCTAGTTCATATTTTGTCACTTTGCAGTGCCTCCAGTTCACAATATGCCACATTGTAGTGCTGCCAGTGCACATAATGCCACATAATACCCCCGGTTTACATTAAGCAGAACAGTCTCCCCAGTACATGTAATGTCATATTATTGCACCCCAAGTTCACAATATGCAGCTTTATTGTGTACCTAGTTAAGATTATGCCACATTGTAGTGCCCACAAATAATATACCACATTGTAGTGCCTTTTGTTCATATTATTCCCCTCTGTAGTGCTCCCTTTTCATACTGTGCAACATTAGTGTCTCTAGTTCATATTATGCCACATTAGTGCCCCCACTACAATTTACATACTTGTATAACATCCGCTATACACACCCTTTACCATTATAACATGCACTACACTCTCTGAGATTGGAATCTCATTCCAATAGTCAGGCTTATCCTACATAGATGTCTGGTTAGAAATTATATCCTATTGACCACTTATATTAACTCTCCTTATTTGCCAATGTTGACACTTCAAGTGCTCCATCCCTATTGACAGCTTCTGAATCTTCTACAGCAACCCCACATCTGTAGAGCCTTCAGGGCTGAGAAGAATGCAAATTTTGATTGAGTATAAAGACGGGAGGAAGAGGTCGGAACCAACCAACTCCTACTTGGAGGGGATATTTCTTAATGCAGGAAATTCCTATTTGAGTGGCGATCTTCTTTGTTTTAGGACACTGTCCCTTTGTGGGACAGTCCTAAACTCCATGCTCAATTTATAAAGGCTGTAATCAAGGAGAAGCCTACTCTCCGACAGTGTCAGCCTCACTGATTAATTTATCTGTGGCAGTGGCGATGAAATGGGAGCACAGGAGATGGATCATATCAGTGTGGAGCTTTATTGAGAGATAGAGATTGCCACCTATATCAGCATTGACGAGCCTGATCCATTTGCATAGATGGCAAATCTGGGAACTGGGTAGACAACTTTATGACCTGTGTCCGGGGCCCCTTAAGCCTCTCTGAACCCTATGGCAATGGCAACCCTGCACTCACGATAGCTACGCCCATGTGCTAAGATTCTTCTAAGAGCCAGTCACAGTGATTAATAATTAAAAATAATAACATACATTCTTGTAAGGGGAATATGGAGAAAATAAACAATGTGAAAGATACTGATTTAAGAGTCTGTGCTGGTGCACCACCTCTCTCCAGCCATTACTGAAATTTTACCATGGGGGCACTACTACCCTAAGTTGAGAACTGCGGGTCTAGGATATTTTTATTTGCAAGCTCTTGAGTCAAAGCTATGAGGTGCAAAAATATTTTGAATGGCAGACTGCATTTGATTTATCCTATCTTGGCTGTTGGGCAAAGATCTCACAAGACACGTTTATGGAGCTTTCAAGTGGAATAATGCAATCGCATAAGGAATTTAGCTCTGTAAGCTTCTCAGTCTGACTCTTAAGATTCATTATATTTTTTTGGTGATATTGATTTGCTTGTGTATGTTAGAGTATAGATAAAATTGTAGAGTAAGAAATTCCAGCATAACTGGGATCAGTGCTTGCTTGTCACACTTTAAGTACATGTTCTTAAATCATTGATCTGCTAAATTGGAATGTGGTTGTATTACATTTATAATAACTGCAGCATAAATCTATGGACAGTTATAAATGCTGCACTTTGGTACTAGTGAGTATCCTATGTACTTTACAGGAACTTGTATGTGGAATTTAGTGTACATTGATTTCAGCCTCAGAGCAGATCATTTCAGGTGCGAAATTCCAGCTATACAATAAAGTCCCACTTTCTATCAGTGATTCTGCAGAATTGCTGTCTATGCTATTTTTGTGTAATTCTTTATTTTGTGTTCCTTCTAGTTTATAAACAGACTTGGGCCAGTATAGCATCAATTCCATCTGGCCTGTGGTGTGTATGTGGCTAAGGGACCAATATATCAAGCTTTTTTTTAATGATGTAGAAACTGCAGTTTCTGAATACTGTAATTGTATTAATTGTACTAATAGCACAATGCAGCAGATTGTACAGGAATCTCCCGCAAAGTGCTGATTAAGTGAAGCTTTTCGGAGTTTGGTCCCATTAGTTTACACCATCTTTAAGCTTGTGACCAGGAGAGAAATCTTCTGATTTCTCCCCTGCAGCCTACGGCCGGCAGCAGTAACTGACTCTGGGCCTGATTCAGAGCCGGACGCTATTTGCGCTCGCTCGTTCAGAAAAAGTGGCCGGATATTTAAATAGAGCACTCGCTCTTTTCGTTCTATTGACGCCTCTATGTCTGAACAAGCGAACGAAACATGCGCTCGCTATTTTAAAAAAAACGCCCCCTGGCCGCTCGCATCCTACGTCATCTCTGCTATTTATTAGATTAATCGAGTACATCGAAAGGCGTATGAACTGCTCGCAGTGCTTGTGGTAGCATTTTCCTACCGCAATCATACGAGCAGTTCAGGCTAAAAGACAACCAAGTGACGTGGTCGATGACGCTGCTTTGTTAATTATGCACACCTTTAAAACGCCCGTTTTGACCGTTTGGCACGCCTGCGTTCGGATCTCCACTCCCCGTTTTCAAGCACCTTCCCCTGTTACCACCCACAAACGCCTCATTCTGTCACTCAAATTAGCAGGCATTCGCTATTTTGCTAGCACACAATTTCCGACCGCAATGACTGGTTCGTGCATGCTTTACGACCCATACGCATGCGCAGTTGTGCGAACATCGCTCGGAGCGAACGAGCGGCTCTGAATCAGGCCCTCTGTGCGCACACGCAGTGTCTGCTTCCCCTGAAGAAAGACTTCAACAAAATGTTGGGGATATAACTCGCAGGGACAGAGGTTACCGCAACTGCTGTTCCTGCGAGTTCCCCTTTGTACATAGCAGGAATATTTTTAGTAAAAATTAAACGGAACCTTTAATAATCGCAGCAGCTCCGCAGTTATTAATACATAGGCTCTAAGGATAAATGAAAAGGGGCAGACTAGATGGGCCAAGTGGTTCTTATCTGCCATCAAATTCTATGTTTCTAAGAGTAGTGAAATCCGCATGCAGGGCATTTAGCCAAATTCCGCTAACGAAACTTGCCAAATTCTGTGTAAAATGCAAAATCGTGCAGGAATATTCACGGAATAGTTTAAAAAATGTCACTCCTCTCTTTCAGGGACGCATTGCTGCTGAGCAGGTATACCGTAGCTATATATTACGTGTTTTGCAATCTACTGTAGACAGATACAGAGATGCCACAGCCCCATGGGGTCATTTACAACTTGGCAAGGCAATGCTAAATATCATCTTTGTTTTAAGTTGTTGTGTCTGAATTTACGCTTTACACATCCTTTGTCTTACTCCAATAAACAATACTTTAATCTGTTTTCTTTCTTGATGCTTTTGTTGCCTCTACTCTTTCTAGTCTGTGACTGTAACGTGCACATGGATACCGAGGTGAAATTAGCCAAGTGAAAGCACTATCATCTTGCACACCCAGACCATTCATTTCACTTTTCAGAATATCTACTAATGTACTGCCTATTTAATCCACTATAAGGTATTTAAAGAAAACTCATAGAGGGTATTGGGACTGTACAGTTCATGTACTGTATCATATTTGAGTTTGATATATCAAGTATATTGCTGTCTTTTGGGGGCTATGAATGCAAGGGAGAAGTGTAGCCATGTCCTTAAGATGGTGTGGCCACGCCACTCACAGCCTCTGCAAAGGGCAGGCCTTGTGCTGGGGTCTGGCTAGATCTATTGAATGCCCAGAGGGGATCTAATGCAAACACAGGCAAACTGCACTATTGAAAGCAGCTGATAATGTCATCTGCAAGGTGCTCTTAAACTAAATGCCTTTGTGCTGAGCAAAAGCTCTGTGGAGTGAGGACTGTATTACAGTGTTTCCTATTTCTGCCTTTTGTAGTAAACTAAAATATAAGGCGTTCAAGGGGGTTCGGTATGATTTACTACCGGCCGCATGGCCAGCGCTTCAAATCCCGACAGCGGCAGCCCGACATGGGTGAAAATTCTGACAGCACTAAGGGAAGTATAAACTACCCTAACATTCCCTTAAGGGTGCCTAAACCTAACCTCCCGCCCCCCACCCCCCCACAGTGTCTACCCCTAATCCCTCCCCTAAGTGCCTAAACCTAAAGGCACCACAGCCTGAGCTTAAGTCTCCCGGCAGGGTGCCTAACCTTCCCCCGGGGGTGCCGACCCCCCCCCCCCCCACGCAACTGTCCGCGCCCGGCACCTGGCTTACCTTCGATCGGTAAGCCGGGTGTCTGGCTCCCGGCGTAGGTCTAATGACAGGCAGTAGGATTTTGACGCCTGTCATTTAGCCCTTGCTGGGATTAGACAGTCGGGAAGCCGGCGGTTGGGATTCTGTCCGTCGGCTTCCCGACTGCTTCCCGTACAAGGACCCTTTGGGATTTGGCAAATATTATTTTGCAATCATACAGGGGACAAGAATGCATGGGGAAATCCCACTTTGACCATCATCATTAATAGACCTATAGGTCTGCCTAAAAGCTTTCATCTTGCCTTGTGAATGCTTGCTCATGTTACGATAGATGCAGAAATGGAAAGGTGACCAAGGGTGTAACTAGAAATGTCTGAGCCCCATAGCAAAATTGTTATGTCTTTATGATGGTGCGTAGAAAGCCCCATATCAGCCACAATGGCTCCATCCCCATATAGGGGTTTATGTATTAAGCAGTGACATGTGTGGAAATGTTGCACATAGCAACCAATCATCTCCTAGTTATAGTTATTTTATAGAATGCACTTGATATATGCTACCTCATAGCTGATTGGTAGCAATGGGCAACGTCTCCACTGGTTCACTTCTCCACTCTTTTCACGGCTTGGTACATCAAGAGTTATATATAAGAGTTATATGAACTATATGGCTATAGTCAAGGACCGTGCTAGAATTGGGCAAACTTAGGCTATTGCCTAGGGTGACAATGGCACCTACAACACTGAAGAGGTGACATGAATGGTTCTCATCCAATGTTTTAATACTCCATATAGTGGGCTAGGGTTGCCACCCATCCAGGATTTGTCCAGAAGAGCCAAGATCCATTCAGAGACTTTCTCATCCAGGATGGGTGTTGGTCAGAATTCACAAGCCTACATCTTCATGATGGGCTACTGTGCTGGGCATATAAAGGGGCAATGGGCTACTGTGCTGGACATATAAAGGGACAAGTAGCTACTGTGCATATAAAGGGGCAATGGGCTACTGTGCTGGGCATATAAAGGGGCAATGGGCTACTGTGCTGGGCATATAAATGGAATCCTGTGCTGGGCATATACAGGGAGCCATGGGCTACTGTGCTGAGCATGAATTGGCACTGGTTTACAAGGGAATGGGGGATCTGGCATTATGAAAAGGCATGAGGGAGCTCTGGGCAGATATATAAGGACACAAGGGAGCTCGTCCATATAAAGGGACTACTGTGTTGGGAGGGAGCTCTGGTATATAAAGGGGCAATGCACTGCTTTGCTGGGCATGGGTAGGCTTTGGCATTCAAAGGGGCAAGGTGCTGTTGTGTTAGTCATGAAGGGGCATAGGGGGTTCTAGGCAGATACTAAGGGAATGAGGGGTCTAGCATGTAAAGGGGCATGAGGGGACTCTGGGCTGACACATAAGGAAATGAGGGGTTCTGGGCAACATAAGCGCATGAGGAGGCCCTGGCATGCTATGCTGGACATGAGGGTTTTTTGGCATATCAAAGAGCAAGGGGGCATCTGGCATACCGAAGGGAATGAGGACTCGTATACAGTGTCATGTGCAAACCTATAAGGGCATGATGGGGCTCTGGTATGTAAAGGGTCATGAGATGGCTGTGGGCTGACATATATGGGCTTGAAGGGGCTCTGAGGATGCTGTCATGGAAGTAAGCCACTTGGAGAAGAACAATTGCTGAAAATAGCCTAGTCATCCTATTGCAGGGGCTAACCGGACATGTCCCGAGCTATTGACCTGCGGAATGAAAGCTTTGCCACAGGTGCTATTATGAATGTGGATGCTTTCATGGAGCATGAGGAAGCACTGGGCTGGCACATATGGGCATGAGGGGGCTCTGATGCATAAGAAGGGGCATGAGGGGACTCTAGACTGCCATATATGTGCATGAGAGAGATCTGAGGCATAGGTGCATGAGGAGGCTCTGGGCTGGCATATATGGGTATGACTGGGCTCTGAGGCATCTAGAAGTGCATGAGGAGGCTCTGGGCTGGTATATATGGGCATATGGAGACTCTGAGGCATATATAGATGCGTGAGGGGACTCAGGGCTTGTATATCTGTGCAGATGGGACTCTGAGGCATATATGGGCATGAGAAGGCTCTGGGTTGGCATATATAGGGCAAAGAGTGTGCTTTTTATTAGAGTAGTAAGACTAAATGACTGTAACCCTACTGCTGTTTTGGCCACTCCACTTGCAATTCCTCCTGTTCGGGAATCTGAAATTAAAAAGGCGTGGTAACCTTAAAGTGGAATGACCTCTGATATGAAGGAGGAGCAACCAGAAGCTTCTTGCATGTGAGGCTACTGGCTGCTGCTCTTCTATGTCAGTGTTACTCTCTGGGAGTAAGCATCACACTCCCAGACTGGGGAGCCAAAGGGTCTACCTGCCAGGATAGCAAGCAGCAGGGGTGAGGATGAATCGCAAGGGTGTGAAAGAGACTCTTCCAAATGTGGGGGGTGCTTAGATGGCCCCAGGGCTCGCCCCAGCATTGACGATAATAACAATATCGCAAAAGGAGGAAGGGGGGGGTTATACTCCAGACCCAGGGACGTAACAATGTATTTGAAGGCCCCACAGAAAAAGTTTGTAAGGTCCCCTATGTACCACCCAAAGGTGAAAACTGTATGTAACACCATGACCATAATTAATTTTTATTGTATTTTAAAAGAGGCACATGGGTGTCACCCAAAACCACCTCATCATAACCCAAAATAAAGAAGCTCAAACAAATGTCTTAAATCTCTATAAAAAATTCTATTTGTATTGGCATGTTGAATCCCCTTGCATTCGGTATGGTGCAGTGGGGAAGCGGTAAGCAGCAGCACGGTTGAATCCCTGTTGAAGACAACAAGCAAAATGCTAAAAGACAACTTAAGCAGTTATACAGTGGACGGGGGGCTTGTAGTAACGATGCAGCATTGTACAAATAGTGCATTTTGGGCCTGATTCAGCACGGATCGCAAGGCTGCGTTCGCATGCATCCACTCGCTGCGAAAATATGCTAACGAATGCAATCGCACGGGAACCACAGCACTATACCAAGGCATCCATCACTGTATAAAGCCGCCCACTTCCCATGACTTGGGATCCGCAAGCAGGGGCGCCGAGAGGAGGGGAGGAGGCGAGTACTATTTGCCCAGGCTACCTGAGGGGCCCGGTGCCGCCCCCCCTCCCTTTCTCCCTCACTCACAGCAGCCCAGCACACAGCGTGTGCTCCTATGCAGTCTCCTATGCACACTGATCGCGCCTCCCCTGGCTCACAGCGCCCCCTCCCCAGCGCGCAGCGATGCTGCAAAAGTGTTTTTGTTTTTTTTGCTCAAGGTGGCGTGGCCACACCTCCCATAATTAGGCCACGCCCCCTCTTCACCTAGGTCCGGCAGGGCTCTCTACGCCCCTGTCCACAAGTCAGCGAAACAATCAGTTACATTGGAACCAGTCGCACAGTTGTGGTTGACCTGACCCTACCTCACAAACTGCTAAACTTCCTATCATATCTAGACCTCTGCCAGCTTATACAATCACAGGGGCTTAATTATGCACGTCCCTGTAACAGCGTTCAAATGCACAGGCACGCCTGCGTTCCGCCGACCACTCTCAAACGGTCACCATGTCAATCACTATGAGATGGGAATGTGTGCTCACCACGTTTGGTTCCCAATCACAGTGGCCAGTTTGTGCATGCACACTGCGATGCATGCGTAGAGCACAAAAATCGTGCGAACACAGCCTTGTGAACCAACCCGAATAAGGCCCTTGGGCTTTACGAGGTACACTTAGAGCACCAAAGTATTTTTGATCACTAACAATGTTGTATAACTTTACTTTGGAACATTAGTTAGCACATGCTTTAAACTAAAATATAATTCTAATAAAAATTAACCAAATAAATTAATGCACCTATATTACAATATCTAAGAAGTAGTTATCCATATTTTTTAACTTAAATAACCTTTACACATACAGGGACATCTAGATACTGCTTTTAGTTTGTGATACAAAAAAGAACCCTTGGACAGTAAACATCAAACCTAAGTTGTTAAAAAAAAAAAAAAAAAAACTTCCATACAGAAAACAGTAGACAGTAATCATGCTGCATTTGGTACAACTCCTCTTAAGTCCCTTCCGTTAGATCCAGCCCACTATTTAGAAGCATCCCGTCTGAGTGAGTGATGCATCACAGAGGCCAGTCTCTGTCCACAACAGTAGTGCTAGTCCAAAACTTTAATACGCTCTCTTCAAGACATCACCACCCAGCTCCCTGGTCCTAGCTGAAGCGGCCTCTGCACTTCTATGTTTAAGGGTTCTCCCTGTTCAAGCCTGCACATCTGCTGTTTAGCATGGCGTTTAGGAGAGCTAATCCCATTTTACAGAACACTGTTACATTGCTGGTCCTCTGTCTCTGTGTGCAAGGTAAGACTGCATCCTGCAGGAGAAGAAAAACTTTAATGCATCATCTCTATGCAAAACTAATACTTCTTACATTATATGTTATGTGGTGCAGAAGATTCTGTGTTCAATAATTACATTTCCTGTTTAGCACAATTAGAAAGTTTCTCAAGAGACTTAAAGAAACATAACTATTCAGTTATCATTTATGTTACTAGAAAACTCAGGCAAACAAAATGTGTTTCCACGCCTGATTTGTTGCTCATGAAAATGTGTTTTCTATGTTTGGGAAAAATAGTGTTATTCAAAATGATACATAGTTTATGCTGTATGTAAACTTCTAGAAATCCAATTGTTTTTGTTGAAATACTGTTTTGAAATGAATTTAGGGGTTATGTATGTACACTAATGTAAAATAGCATATTATGCACTAATTTTTTTTTATACACTAATGCATGTTACAAAACTTTTTGATCTATTTAAGAGACCTTCAAAAAAGATTTAGCATGTGCACTACCCCAAAAAATTTTAACATATGAACTTACACATTACCTTTCTCTTCTGCATTAGATGTTAAACATCAATCACGTCTGTGTATGTGTGTGTGTGTGTGTGTA
Source organism: Taudactylus pleione (assembly GCA_031769625.1). Lineage (NCBI taxonomy): Eukaryota > Metazoa > Chordata > Amphibia > Anura > Myobatrachidae > Taudactylus > Taudactylus pleione. The sequence continues at coordinate 2,046,563 of JAUIMM010000009.1, read as the reverse complement.
TGTATGTATATATATATATATATATATATATATTACACATACACACATCATTTGTGTGTATGATTATACATTCAATCGTTAAATAGGATTATCCTAAATTCTCGTTGTCTAGTCTCTTTTGTAGGGATGGAGGCAGAGAGCATTCCTTTGTTACCAGTAACCTTAGTAACTACCAGAGCATGTGAAGTATCTGTTATTCAGCCAGGACTCCTTAGTCTTTACATACAAAAGGAAAACCCTCCCTAACTCCCTGTACCCTAATGCCCCCTCCCTACTGCAAATGTGTCTGTGCAGGTTTCTTCCAAACTGTATAATCTTGTACAATTCATTACGTTTTTGTAATGATTTATTATGTGTTTGTTTTATCAGTCTTACTGCGTGTTGCTTTGATCTTCTTTTGTGGAGATGATTTTCTATGGTGCTTAAACTTTGGCTACAATATTTTATGACAGACAAGCTATGTACTTATACATAAAGTGTGTATGTGTATGTGTGTGTGTGTGTGTATATATATATATATATATATATATATATATATATATATAATATATTATTTTCAATATTGCATTTAGGAAATTGGTTTTACTCTGTATGCTTTTTTTTATCCCCCCCTGTAAGATTATTCAAAACACACATCTATTACACAGTAATATTTCCTCAATAACAAGGGGGGAATTAACTTTTATATTTATGCTTTTTCCTGTATTGCAATGTTGGTTCTGACTTTTAGGGTCTCTGTACACAATTTGTTTTTGACTCTCTATCGTATGTTTGTTGAGAGTGATAACCCGTTCTTCTACTGCCCGTTAGTGCATAGCCCGGGCTTTTTGAACATCTGAATTTGCAAACTTACATTACTGGGTTTTTTTTATGCACTGTATCCCAGCTATGTAATCCTGTTCTGTGCGGTCAATTGGTCTGTCATTGCTTGACTGTTTTGTACTTTGATTTAAATCATTCGGGAGTATATGGTTCTGCCCACTGTTGCCCTTTGCTGGTGTTTTTCATTTGGAGCTTCACGCTGACATTACCTTAGACAATGTTGTTACTGACCTAAGGAAAGTGAGCTGTGTGGGTCACCAAAGCCCCTGCTAAACATACCCCTATTATAATTTTCGTTTAAAGACACTGAAGTCTTGTTTGTAGCCATATGTATGGGCAGCCAGGGCAGTTCAGCATTTTTATGCATGATCCTAGAGTGCATGCAAGTTATTTGCTCTTGGTCAGAAATGCATTTACAGGCATCTGATGGCTATCCAAATTAGGGCCGTATTTTAGTAGCATTTATTATATCTGTTGCATCCATCTAGCGCAACCACAGTGAGAGCTGGAGGGAGGTCCCGCCCCTCACAGCACTCACTGGCTGCTTGACGTCTGCACAAAGCCTCTTTTCCAAACTATTCCCTTCTGTCACCCACCCCACCATCACAGGCACCTGGTGTGCTCTAGAGAGAGAGAGGGAGTGTGGTTCAGGGAGACAGACAGGGTAAGGCAGGAGATGAAAGAGGGCCTAATTCTGATGTAAACGGATTTAGCAACGCAATGCTAACATATGCAAAAGAGCAGCAGGAGGTGTCTGTAGTATAAGGATGCCTCCTGCATGCTTCAGTGATCCTCAGCTGCATCCTCGAACGCAGCCAGTCGGATTACTTGCGTGAACTTCGGCCATCTGAGTAAACCTCAGGTTATACAGGATGACTAGTGGTTTCAAGCTGCCAGGGCGACCCTGACCTTGGCACTCCCAGAAAACAGAGGCGACATGCCTCTGTTTTGTGGAACAGACCGAGTCGCCACCCTATCCCCGCCCACCAAACGTCTGCAGCTTGCCAGTCAGGCCCAGTGGGCATTGCAAGTGATCACGCAGGACTCGCCCTGCAGATGCCCCACCATTGGATTTGTATGTAAACCACCTGAGTGGGGTTGCAAGCGGGTGGTAGGGCAAGGGGGTGCAGCATTTCCAGGTGGCTAGGAGTGCCATTTTCAGGAGCCCCACGGCCATTCCAAGAGTGTAGGTAAATATGATATAATGTTTGTGTGTGTGTATGTGTGTATGTGTGTATGTATATATATATATATATATATATATATTATCTTTGCAGTATAAATATATAAGGTTATATAATTTACATATTATTGGAATATCTTATTGAAAATCAGACATCTGGGTCATTCTATGTCAGATTGACCAATTTTGCAGATGGTGCACTGTGGAGTCAGTGACCATTGCACCCACACCCCCACTTTGAGGGCTTTGCTGCTACTGTATCTCATATTGTGGACAAAAATTTCCCCAAAGTTTAGACTGACCTATATACCAACTTTCATGTAACGTTTTATCACAATATGAGATGGTCAGGTGGTTCATTTGATATGGAATGACCCATCTGCCTCAGTCAGTCACTTCAGTGATATTATAAAAATGAAAAAAAATCGGTATATAATTGTATAGGTCATTATGGAGATGCATCTTTTTTAAGTCATTAAGAATTTTAAGGTGAGATTCAATTGTTTTTTTGGGGGGGCACCCATTATTACTAATTGCACCCCCCTGAGGTGGCGAGCAGAAATGTGCAAAAAGTCTGCTACTATCCCCTCTCAGAACCTAAAATATACAGTAGTTTAATTTCTTGAACCTTTAACTAGTCAGCACTGTGTTTTTGGCACAAACCTTCATGCGTTCCATGATTGTGTTGTAGAAATATACTCTGCATGTCTGATGTAACTTCGCAAAAGAGAGCATACTCCCCAACTTTGTCACTGTAATCGTGACATGGTAGTTAGCCACACAATGCTGGGGGGTGTTGCTGTGTCACATCAGGGCATGCCATGTGCTCTTGCCCGGGGGGTCGGTTGCCTAGCACTTGTGAAAGGCTAGGCTGCCTCACACATCTTCCCCTTCCCTAAGAACACCATGGCATTGCACTGGCAGGTGTGTGCCGTGGGGAGTGGGAAGCACATCCAGAGCTGGATTAACAGGGCAGCCGACGTGGTCGCCACGTGGCCTCCACGTATGGCTACATCACTAGCATGGAGGTCACAGTTGCATAATGTGAACTGGGGCCACTACAGAGTGTTTAACACACGTGTGATGCTGGAAGTATTTATACATTATACTTTTTAATAACCTCGACAGCATATATTATTGACAATTTTATTGGTAGGGGCCCCCACAATCCTTAATCCAGCCCTGCGTACATCCCTACAGTTAGAACAAATGTCCTGAATGGCAGCATAGTCCCTTTTAAAATTGTGCCCTCTAAGTCAAGTTAGTCGGGAAGGATGATCAGGATTCACTAAATATATTGGATAGCTGCAATTCCCCAGGACAGCTTTTGTTCTGGTAGAGTGACAGTGTTTGCATTGTTCTGAATGTTCTGTCCTATTTTCCTAATTCATAAAACAGTAAATCTGCAGTCTGCTCTGTGAACAGAATGGAGAGTCATGCACACAGCAATGTTTCTGCTTTACACCCTCTGACATCAGGCTGTTTCATGCCATTATGTGAGCTTTTAGAGATAAGGAATTAGATATGCTGAACTGGTCATGCTTTTCTATTTAGAGTCTGCAAAGCAGTTTACCTAAAAATATTGTCTGTATATTGGAAATAAAATACAACCTTAAAATAATATTAGTGAATAAAAGCTGTTTGACACACTAGGCGGACTCTACTAGTGTCTGGTGTTTTTTTTATTTTTTTTTTAATCGCGATGCGCCTAGGATGCACCAGCAGACTGCTGATTAATTTGATATGCGACACAATGTAGCGGCCGCATAACTTTTAGTTGCAAGTTCCGTTGTGGTTTATATACAGACTCAAGTGCACACATACAAGTGTCGGGTGTCAAATTAATCAGCACAGTCTGCTCATATGTCCTAGTCGCATTGCATTGTGACTTTGATGCATTTTCAGCAAAAAAAGACACCCGACGCTAGCAGAGTAGCACGGGATCCTGGCAGTTCAACCACGCCAGGCAAGTTGCGCTGCGTAGTATATTAAGGCTAAATGTATGAGGGCACATCTGCATGTTCAGAGAGGTGCAATAATCTCCAGAGGCGCACTGTGCAAAAGTATAAACATCACAGCAGAAGTCTGACTTCCTGCCACTTTTATATTATTACACCTCTCCACTCGTCTCGTAGTGTAGCCTCGTTTATGGCTAAAAGTAATAATAAAATGAAGGGAAATGTCGACACGCCTATTTTTGCGCTGCGCAGTCACCATTTTGCACTTAATAAATTACTTCTGTAGTTGCTGAATGTGGCCTTGGCAGTCAGGGAGTTAAGTCACTGTTGTGTGGACATGCTAACAAGATTACAGTGTAGCTGAGAGAAAGCTAATCTGTGTAAAGCTAAGACACAACATATTCCAACCTTACTCTGTTCTTCAGGTGTGGTTTTGAGACTGCTTTCCAGCATTATAAGCAAAGGTCATAGCTGCTTAATAAACTGCTGTCACAAAGGTTTGCAGGGTACTTCAATATTACAGAAGTGAAGATGTTAAGGCGTCTGTGAGAGAACATATTGCACAGACAACTGCTTTGTACTGTGCTGAAACTGTACATTGTGCTCTGCCACAGGTGTGCTTGTCATTTTAGGACAGTTGTATAGAACATCTTATGCACTCAGGGTTCTATTTACTACGCCTTGGATGGATATAAAGTGGATAGAGATAAAGTACCATCCAACCAGCTCCTAACTGTAATTTTTCAAACACTGCCTGTGACATGACCATTAGGAGCTGATTGGCAGGTACTTTATCTCCATTCACTTTATTTCCAGCCTAGGCTTAGTACATAGATCCCTCAATGTAATATAGCTCTCATCTGTTCATTTTCCCACGATCACAAATTGATTCTAATGGCCAGGTCATGCCCAATGGGACCTATGTATTATTCATCAGGGTTTTTCTGAAGATGGCGCTAGCTAACGAGGCCAAGTGCCGAGCTTGACAAATTGGGCCAGTCCGCAATCCCTATTGTTAAAATAAGAACTGTGGTATAGGCACCTTCCGGGACATAGACTACTCACCTGGTGGCGCAGCGCCGGACACTGCTGTTGTCTTCTCCCTACTTCTCAGCTACCTCCCAGGGAAGAGGCAGTTCATTTTGGCCAATGTGAAACCATTCTATACAGAGAGAACAGTTTCACCTTGGCCATCTAGGATTCAAAAAGAGGCTGCCTCTTCCCTCTGAGTCGGCTGAGATGCCGGGAGGACATGCTTTAAGTACAGTTTGGTGTTGCTTAAGGGTTGTACGAGCTCTTCCACCCCATATGCACACCTGTGGTTTCCAGCTTTAGTTTGCTTAAAGCAGGTGATCTCTGATTATGTCCTGAGTTCAGGATTTGGTACATAAGCTAGTTACTTACACCATTGCTACATGATTTTCAGAGGAAATTGGGTTAATAACTGGACTCCTTAAGCTGGCCACACACTAGACCAACTTACATCCAACGATCCAACTAGTTGATTGGTTGGAATGAAAATCCAGTAAGGTATGAAAGCAAATGACAATCAGCAATTTGCTCCCAAACGCCGGAAAATGGACTAAAAACTGTTGTTTGAACAAATTGTTTTGATCAAACATTTAACAAACTTCTCTGACGACCATTTTCATCTGTTTTCTGGCATTTAGGAGCAAATTGCTGATCATCAGTTACTCCCATACGTTACCAGATTTTCATTCCAACCAATCAACTAGTTGGCTGGTTGGATGAAAGTTGGTCTAGTGTGTGGCCAGCTTTAGTGTACAAGGCATTGATCAAAGGAAAGGGAAAAGGGGAAGTACCACTGCACTAGCTTAAATGACTATAGGCCCCATCAAATAATATAAACTCTCAAATTAGATATTACATTGGGGGTGCTGCCAAGGGGAATAATCTAACAAACAGATTCCACAAGCGGGAAAAAAGAATGTCCTATATTGGCGCACAAGAAAATAATATGGTATGAATAAATTATAACTTTTATTGAATTTAATTAAGACCTTATTATAGTGAAATATCAATAAAATAAAGAAATAAATACAGAATAAGTGACAAAAGTTAGAAAAATGTGAATAAAATAAATAAGCTGATACTCGGGGCAACTGTTAATCCAATCTATAAATATTTCACTTTATTCTGAGTATTCATGCCTCATGTAATTCATATGACTATTCAAAATATTGTGATGCTGAGGACAGTAATTTGTCCTGTCAATAAACTGATAAACTTTGTACTGTATTTTCATGTCTCGTGTGATTATTATAACTGCTCAAATGCTATGAGTCTGCTTAAGCTGTATTGCTTCCACACTACTCACATTGTATCAATATTGGTGAAAAAGATACAGTATCGCCTAATAGTATTGAGACATATGTTATTAACCACCAGCAAACCTATTCCTATTTTTAATTCCTCCAATTAAGTCTGAGAATGATTTATAATTCATAGAATATCTCTATATGTGTATGTGGGAGTACATCAACTCCATTAGTGTACTTATTAAATATGGAGCTTCCCCTTGGATATTGAATCAAAGTATCAGTTATTTGATCATTCAGTATCCAAGTATCCATTCTGACTCTCTGTTATTTGTAACAATTCCTCTATTTATTTAGAAATTAGTGTACAAGGCTTCGGCAAATTGTATTATATAGGATCTAAATGCGAGCGCCCGCTCTGAATGAGGGCGGCCGCATCTTAAAAATGATCCGGCCTCCTGGCCGCTCGCTAGGCTGTGGGTTACCACCCACAGCCTTAACGAGCGACCAGGATGATGGTCGCGATAGACAAGACCATCGCAACCATCGGGGCTTGCAACAAGACCCTTGAGGTAGGGTCTCGTCTGCCCCAAGCCCCAGAGAGCTTTCGGCTCTAATAGAGTGGAAATCTCTCCCACTGACATCACTGGTGATGTCAGTGGGGCCACCCACAAACGGCAAGCGTTCGCTTGGGAACGCCTCAGTTTGTGAAGCTACCCCCCCACCACGCCTACAAAACGGGGCGAGCTTTTCGTCAACATCGACAGCCGCCCCTTTTGTAGTGAGCCCCGGAGCGAGAGAATTTATTTCTCGCTCCGGGGCTTGTGCACGCACAGTGCGGCCGCTGTGCGTGCGCACAGCCAAACATCGACCCGCTTGCGAGCGCGTCTGAATGAGACCCATAGTCCTGTAACAAAGGATGTTCCATCTGTAAGGTGGAAAGGGGGGAAAAATATTTGTGCTGAGCTGTTTATACATTTAATTGGATGTAGGCTGCAGTGGGCATTTCACATGGTTTTATTGTAGAGGGCAGAACAACATTCTTAAGATTTTTTATTATTATTTTTTTAAGTTTTCGTGGCGTATGAATAAAAGCATTTTAGCACCATGCAATATCCCAGAACTTCTGAAACACAAACAAGGGGAGGCAATTTACTATACACAATGGCGGTTTACAACCCTGTGTGCAGAACATTTAACAGTGGGTAACTTTGTTGCTGTGAAAATATGCCAAGGCCACTGACTGTAATACAGCACACTGGTGATTTTCATTATTTCTCCACTAACTGCAATCTCACCTACAGTCAGGCACAACATGGGAGGTATATAGCTACATAAAATTTCAGAATATCTGTTAAATATTGAAAGAAAAAAGTTACTTGGCAATGTGGTTGGTGTCCAGTGTTACACTTTTGGGACCATCTGCATAAATACCCTTCTTGATATTATTCCTAAAGCATCCAGATGCCGTTTCATACTCACTGACTGGTTCCACCTGTAGTGATCTTGCCAATTTAAATTACTTTCCAGTTTAACCACATGAGAGAGCTAAATATTGAGGCTGAGGGGCCAGGTTATGTCACTGATTAAAGTTGCAGGAAATCCTCCCAATATAACCATTTTCAGGGAGATCTCCAAAAAAATCGAAGTACCCATAGGATACAACAAGGAGGGACCTCTGCAGATACATCTGATATCTGCTGTGGTACCCCCATTTCAAAAGCTGCCCTTTATAGGTTTCTATGGGGCTGCTAAATTGTCAGATGTACCAAACTGCTAACACCATTTTAAGATGACTTTAGCCCAGAAGTTCCCAAAAGCGGTCCTCGAGACTCCCCAACAGTTCAGGTTTTAGAGTTATCCATGGTTGAGCACAGGTGGTTAAGTCACATTGATTGAGGGACTAATTAGGTCACCTGTGCTCAAAACCTGAACTGTTGGGGAGCATTGAGTGCCGCGTTTGGGAACCTCTGCTGTAGCCCATTGTAGCCTACAGGCTACTCTATCACAAATGATACCGGAGAGGGAAACCCGTATTCCTCTCCATGGGCTCCTACTGACTATTTCAAACCCGGTAGCAGAGTGATGGCTTACGCCGGGATAGGCTCTTATCGGAGTCTGTGTCCCGACAAGTGAAACGGTATAAATTAAAGTATTTGTCTTTTGCAAATTTACCCAAATAATTCTCATCACAGCCAAGTTGTGATAAATAGGCCCCATAAATAATTCTAGTGTTATGGTGCGTACACTTGGTCATACAGCACCACGATCAGATAACAATAATGATCGTCCTGCATGTGTTGGATGATAGTTATCGAGCATCCAACACTTGCATTAACCCCCTAACGACTTTAACAACCGCGATTAACGATCGCGGGTCCCTATAGTAAACAGGGCGATGCATCATCGATGGTTGAAAACCATTCATGCCCGCGCATTTACCATCGTTTGGTCATTTGCAGGGGCCAGAAACTGTACGATTTTAACAATATATCATTAAAATTGTGCAGTTTATCTGACCGTGTGTGCGGGCCGTTACAGTTTATTCAGCATGGAAATAAAACATCTGATGCATGAACTTGAAGGTATTTATATTTAGTTTCCAATATTTTAAAAGAATGTCCAGGTACTGTACACTATGTAATGGGCAAGCACATTGTGGTCTCCACACTGATCATTGGGCCTAATTTAGTGAAGGATGTAATTCTGATGATTACGCAGCTGAGCGATTATGGTTGCACTGTGCATCTGTCTGCGTTGCACTGTGCATCTGTCAGAGTCACAATGAGTTTTTGGCCACAGTGTGATTGACAGACAGCGAGTGTTTGGGGGAGTAACGGGAAATGGCGGCTCGAACGCTGCCTGATCCTGTATGCAGTAGAAATGGCTTTGGACGTCTCGGTTCCCGCGCCATCCTGCGTGACCATAGTGTTACGAAGAATGTCAATTATTGACTGATCTGCAAACATTGCAGCATCTTTGCCCCAATCGCTAGGATTTGCGAAGCCACTGGTGGACGTCTCAATTCAAATCGCAGCCACGACAATATTTGCATATTTTTGCACAGCCGCTTCATATAAATTCACAGCAGTGGTGGAATTAGCTTCCATCACTGAATCGGGCCTATTGTCTTGACTTGCGGCAGCTGGTGTGAAAGACTCTAATCGTACTTTGTTTACTGCTTCATAAAAAAAATATTTATTTTTTTTTAAAAATTGCCCTATGTAAAATTTATATTAGTATTAATGTTTTATTTTTAGGCATCAGATTCTTTGAATGTCACTAGTTTAAATGTAGCAACATTTTATTTCTGAAGATCCTGTCGCTCATCGTAACCTCCAGTCTTGTACTGTACACATTCTCAAACACCTGCATGCCTTGTACAGTCAGCACTGAGATTGCAGAACTAGGTGACGTGCTGTCATTCTGTGGTGTTACAAAGCTGTGGGGGACTCAGATAAGGAACATGATGAGGTGTCGGAGACTGATTAACATTCCAGCAGGAGGGCAAGCAGCCTATGACTCACACAGGGGTGGCCAGGGCATCTGTGTAAACATTTTAGAGACCCTCTCTCACTATGAATAGACATACCATTGTCCTCTCTACATATTGTTCTCTGCAGCTACAATAACTATCCAAAGCAAGTTCCGGCTGAAATAGTTGGCAGCATTCTGCATTTATAAGTGATTTGCTGTGTACTGCTCACGTTTTGATTAGTTTAGGTCTGAATGCAATCTTAATATAATAGCTGCAATACAGAATTTGCAGATTGACTTGATGATGATGCTTGTCTTCTTACAGCATGGTTTGTACTGAATTAAATACATAGTAGCCCGTATTAACTATGCTTGCCGTTGCTATCATACAATATGAGATAACAAGCTTTATAATAAAATAAACAGTAATGTGTCTTTGTATGTGGTATCTACAATGCAGTGTATAGTCAGGATGTAAGAAAAACATTGCTTTGAATGCTGTTTTACATGCTCCATTGGCGGTGTATGGGTTAGACCATACTTGTTGACCTAATGCTTCTGTGCTCAGTGGAGTGTAGTTCGTTTTGGAGAGCTGTGGGGGATGAAATCACTGTGTCAACTAAAATCAGATTCCCTTACTCCTACTGTCTATACTTGTATTAATGGAATGGGTGTGCAATTTTGATGCTCTTTGGACCTTGTATAGCAATCTAAATCTACAGTAGGTGGTAATCATGCATCAGATGATCTTACACCATTTTCCACCTGTGGTTACCTTGAAAGGATTATGCAGTGTCTAAAGGTGCCCACACATATAGCGACATTTTACGCGATTTGGCCGATTTCGACGAATCGGGTAAAAAAAGTACAAATCGTGAGTTTACACTCACGAGCACGATGCCGATGCGCGTCCCCGCTCGTCGTATATCGCATCTTCTGATCTGCCGTGCTGTAGGGCAGATTAGCCAACCATGAACACAATGGAAGCCGATCGTGAGGGTTTTTTTTCCTCATGATGAATCGTACGATTCATCACACAATGTGGAATTTGACTGACAGAAGCCTGGACACGCCCCATCGCCATCTTGTGCAGCATCGTGTATGGATACAACCACACTGACCACCAATATGTGCTCCCCGCTGCCCACCAATGTGTGCCCCCCGGTAATAAATGCATGACCCAGCCACCGCCCTCCGTATTGAGGCGGGCGGTGGCTGGATCATGCATTAAGCTCCCACTGCCCACCAATGTATGCCCCCAGGTAATAAATGCATGACCCAGCCACCGCCCGCCGTATTGAGATGGGCGGTGGCTGGGTCATGCATTAAGCTCCCACTGCCCACCAATGTGTGCCCCCAGGTAATAAATGAATGACCCAGCCACCACCCGCCATATTGAGGCGGGCGGTGGCTGGGTCATGCATTAAGCTCCCACTGCCCACCAATGTGTGCCCCCAGGTAATAAATGCATGACCCAGCCACCGCCCGCCGTATTGAGGCGGGCGGTGGCTGGGTCATGCATTTAAGCTCCCACTGCCCACCAATGTGTGCCCCCAGGTAATAAATGCATGACCAAGCCACCGCCCGCCGTATTGAGGTGGGTGGTGGCTGGGTCATGCATTAAGCTCCCACTGCCCACCAATGTGTGCCCCCAGGTAATAAATGCATGACCCAGCCACCACCCGCCGTATTGAGGCGGGCGGTGGCTGGGTCATGCATTAAGCTCCCACTACCCACCAATGTGTGCCCCCAGGTAATAAATGCATGACCCAGCCACCGCCCGCCGTATTGAGGCGGGCGGTGGCTGGGTCATGCATTAAGCTCCCACTGCCCACCAATGTGTGTAATACATCAAAAAAATAATTTGTCTGCAATGAAAACGTAATTTAGGCCGTGCTTTGTCTCGTCCAGTGAGGGCAGGTTGAGGGTTTTGTTGGCGAGTCTCTGGTAGAAAGCCGTCTTTTTGAAGGACCCACCATCCGAAGCACGCCCATTCTTGCCGACATCCACAAACAGAAATTCGTAGTTGGCATTCACCACTGCCATGAGAACGATGCTGAAGAATCCTTTGTAGTTGTAGTAATATGATCCGGTGTTGGCAGGTGGGTTGATGCGGATGTGTTTCCCATCGATGGCTCCTCCGCAGTTAGGGAAATTCCAACGTTGTTCAAAATCTTCCGCGATGCTGGTCCACTCCTCCACGGTGTTAGGAAACTGTAAAACTGTAGACTCCCACCCAAGACCCTGATTTAACATCCACACCGGACCTCCGTCTGCTCGGTGGCGACAGTGATCCGGAGAATAGCACACAAGTGGAAACTCAAGTTCCACCTGGACCCTCATCTTCTCAACAACCCCCAAAAAAAAAAAAAAACAAGGCAGAAAGGAGAATTTGACAGAACGTGAGGACCATTTTTTACAAAACGCAGAACGGCTGCTGCAGAAACCCCCAGATGCAATAGATGATTTCACAGCTCATGTGAACAGCACATTGAGAAATCTGGATGCAGATATCCAAAGAAATTTTTTAAGGTTAAGCTACGACCTCTTGAGTCGCTGTATGAGCAAAATCTCAAATTCTACATACATTGCAGATCCAATGCTATTTTCCCCTGCCTCAAATAGGTACGTCCGCCCCCCCCCCTGCCCAGTTAGATATTACTCCCCCACCAAGCACCCCAAGCACCAGCACCACCTTGTATAATGCTCTGCTGGATGCAGCAGATGAGTCGCCCCAATATACAGAGATGTAAATTTTTTCTTGATTTTAATATCACCAAATTTTATGAATTCTAATAGGTGCTTGCTGCATGGGCTAGGGTGGTGATGAAGCCATTTGGACAAGGTCACTACGCACATGGCACAAGTACACATTGCTGGAAGCCGGGGCCACAATGTATGCTTGTGCCATATGTGTTTTGGCCTGTTCAAACTGGCGTCTGACCCACCCTATCACATACAGCCGGCTACCTATTGGGATTCATAAAATTTGGTGATATTTAATTTGGTTGTTTTTTTGTCTTGCTTTTAATGTCACCAAATTTTATGAATTCTAATAGGTGCTTGCTGCATGGGATAGGGTGGTGATGACGCCATTTGGACAAGGTCACTACGCACATGGCACAAGTACACATTGCTGGAAGCCGGGGCCACAATGTATACTTGTGCCATATGTGTATTGGCCTGTTCAAACTGGCGTCTGACCCACCCTATCACATACAGCCGGCTACCTATTGGGATTCATAAAATTTGGTGATATTTAATTTGGTTGTTTTTTTGTCTTGCTTTTAATGTCACCAAATTTCATGAATTCTAATAGGTGCTTGCTGCATGGGATAGGGTGGTGATGACGCCATTTGGACAAGGTCACTATGCACATGGCACAAGTACACATTGCTGGAAGCCGGGGCCACAATGTGTACTTGTGCCATGTGTGTATTGGCCTGTTCAAACTGGCGTCTGACCCACCCTATCACATACAGCCAGCTACCTATTGGGATTCATAAAATTTGGTGATAATGTTCTTTTGTAAAGTTGTTATAAACAAAGTATTTTGCACACAGTTTAGTGCACACTTTCAGTTGCCTGCAGGTCAGTGCACATTGTACTAAATGAAGGATATTTTTTTCTTTGTTTTAGAAAAAAAATAAAAATAAATTTTGTTTACACAAGAAAACAAAGGGCCTGATTCAGACCCACTCGTGAGCGGCTGTCCGCTCGCAAGTGGGTCGATGGTCTGCACTGCGCATGCGCACGACGGAGGGAGCTCCGTCGTGCGCGTGCGCGAGACGCGACGAGCGAAGGACTTTCCTTCGCTCGTAGTGTCTGATCAAAGGGGGCGTGCTGTCGATGTTGATTGACAGCACGCCCCCTTTGGTGGGCGTGCCGGGGGCGTGCCTCCCAGACGGAGGCGTTCCCAAGGGAACGCCTACTGTCAGAAGCCGTGCGCATGCGCAGATCACTCCTGGCCTTGCGGTTGAGAAACTCAACCGCAGGCTTCTGCTCGCAGTGGCGATGGCCAAGACCATCGCGACCATCATCCTGCACACTCGTATATGCTGTGGGTGGTGACCCACAGCTATACGAGCGTCCAGGAGGACGCTCCATATTTATGGAGGTGGGCCCTGATTCAGAGCGAGCGCTCTGGTCAGAGCGTCCGGCTCTGAATCAGGGCCAAAGTGTGGTGTTTTTTTTAACTTACCTTGCAATAATGGTACTGTAGCACTTTTTCGATGGCTTTGCAGGTCTCCGGAATGATGACGCCCAAGGACTGAGGTGAGATGAGTGTCCCAAGCTTCAGGTCTTCCAGTGACCTTCCTGTAGCCAGGTACCTTAGGGTAGCCACCAGTCTGTCTTCAGCAGGGATTGCCCTCCGCCACCTTGTGTCCTGTCTCTTGATGTGGGGGGTCACCAGATGCAGCAATTCTTGGAAGCTGGCGTCATCCATGCGCAGGTAGTTCCGATAGTCGTCCGGGTTGTTCTCCTTCATCTCCATCAGCAAGGACATGTGAGAGCGGGTATCCCTTTGTAGCAGCCACTCCTTGGTCCAGCATGCTCTCGTCCTTCTTCACTGGGCCCTCTTCCTAATCTCCCGATCCCCAGCTTCAGCGACCAACACTCTATACTGATAGGGACGCATCAGTACAGAATTCAGGAACAGGATAGAATGCAGGTAGGTAGCACACACTTGCAGGTAGAATAAACTTTGTATAAGGCAAGCCAAATACAAAGAGCACAGTAGCAATGTACAGGATTCAGCAGGAATACACCTAGCCTCATCTAGTAGCAGAGCAGAATGTACACAGAGTTTAAAGGGTGCCTGCTTTTTATACTCCCTAGATAGCCCCTCCCATTGTTATGGCTATTTAAATTTCCCACCAATAGTCAAGAGCCTGTTTTATTTATTTTTTCAACTCACAATTTGTTATGGCCAATCTCACGATACGTACGATCCGATAGATCGTGAGATCGTAAGACAGATTGGGTGTCTTTTTTCCAAAATCGTGATCACGACGGCAAGGGAGCTCCCGTGAAAGTTCATGAGGAAATTGGCCATAAAATCGTATCGTGAGCACATCGGTATATGTGTGGGCACCTTAAAGGTGAGTACACCCTATACAAATATATTCGCCAATCTTGTGATCAGCGACGAATTGTAACGACCATTGTATAGTGTGTTCGGCCAATCCACCCAATTCAATATTTGATGAATATTGATGGTTGCACATCATATGGGAACCACACTATTGGATGGATGACGCCGTGTTCTTATATCTATATAATAAGTGAGAAAGCGTGTCTGTTCTGTCAGTTAGTCCATTATGCACGGCCAGAGTTTTGGACCTTGCTCCACAAAATTTGGCAAGGTGGTGTAGTTTGACCAGGATTAGGTTTTTGCCTACGTTTGAACTTAGTCAGGGCCACACAATCCCTAAAAATGGGTACACTCTTAAATTACACAGGTTCCGGAGCTGGCTCCAGTTGGCAGTCTGACAAAAACCTGTGTGAAAGCTACAAAAGTATCCATTTAACCTGACAGTCTGAGCAAGTGTCACACTTTATGACTCATGCAAGTTCATATTAAATCCAGAGTTAGTCCTTTTTAAAGTGACCATATATATTCTACCCCCTTTCACATTGCAATTGGCGGGTCGCACCTGGATTTGTACATGCGTCCATCCCAGGTGCGACTCTCCTGAGATCCATTTCAGACTGGCGGCCCAACCCGGTAATAGTGCCGGGTCGATGATGTCACTGCCATCGCTGCTGGGCTTTTCCTATGCAATGAACGGGATGCGAGTCGCCTCGACCCAGGTTACCCGTTCACACCGCAACGCGAGCCGGGTTGAACTCATGTTAAACCATGCTCATTACCAGAGTTGAAATGCTGGGTCAACCCAGGTAAATTTTTACTGGGCCCTTTCACACTGCGCAGTAACCCGGGTTGCTGCACGTTCATGTGCAATAACCTGGGTTCTTTGATGGCAGTGTGAAAGGGGTATTAGTGTTTGTATGCAAAGGCGTAACTAGAAGTTTGGGAGATGCATAGCAAGATCTTAAAAGGACCCCCACAGAGGTAAAAACTAGGGGTGTGCACCGGCCACTTTTCGTGTTTTGTGTTTTGGTTTTGGATCTGGATCTTTCTTCGTGTTTTGGATCTGGATTGGTTTTGCCAAAACCACCCTTCCGTGTTTTGGGTTCTGGGTTTTGTGTTTTGGATCTGTATTTTTTTTTTAAAAAGCATAAAAACAGCTAAAATCACAGAATTTGTAGGTTTTTCTGCTCCTATGCTATTATTAACCTCAATAACCTTAATTTCCACTCATTTCCAGTCTATTCTGAACACCTCACACCTCACAATAGTGTTTTTATGTCCAAAACGTTGCACCGAGGTAGCTGGATGACTATGCTAAGCGACACGAGTGGGCGGCACAAACACGTGACCCATCTAGGCGTGATACTGCAGTGGCAGACAGGATGGCAGTTTGAAAAACTAGGCCCCAAACTGTACATAATGCAAAGAAAAAAAAGAGGTGCAAGATGGAATTGTCCTTGGGCCCTCCCACCCACCCTTATGTTGTATAAACAGGACATGCACACTTTAACAAACCAATCATTTCAGCGCCAGGGTCTGCCACACAACTGTGGCTGAAATGATTGGTTCGTTTGGGCCCCCACAAAACAAGCTGGCAATTAATGTGTCCCTGCACAAACTGGCTCTATGGAGGCAAGATGTCATCCTCATCCTCCTCATCCACCGATTCCTCACCCTCTTCAGTGTGTACATCCTCATCCTCACAAAGTATTAACTCGTCCCCACTTGAATCCACCACCACAGGTCCCTCTGTACCTTCTGGAGGCTGGTCTCCCTGGAAGAGCTGATAATTCATTTTGATGAACATCATCTTCTCCACATTCTGTGGAAGCAACCTCCTACGCCTTTCGCTGACAAGGTTCCCGGCTGCACTAAACACTCTTTCGGAGTACACACTGGAGGGGGGGCAACTCAGGTAAAATAGAGCCAGTTTGTACAGGGGCCTCCAAATTGCCTCTTTTTCCTGCCAGTACAGGTATGGACTGTCTGCCATGCCTACTTGGATGCTGTCACCGATGTAATCCTCCACCATTCTGTCAATGGTGACAGTATCATATGCAGTGACAGTAGACATGTCAGAAATTGTTGCCAGGTCCTTCAGTCCGGACCAGATGTCCAAACTTGGTCCTGCCTGCCCTGCATCACCGCCAGCGGGTTGCTTAGGATACCTAAGTTTTTTCCTGGCAGCCCCAGTTGCAGGAGAAAATGAAGAAGGAGCCGTTGACGTGTCACGTTCCGCTTCAGCTGACAGTGTGTTCACCAGCAGGTCTTTGCACCTCTGCAGGCTTGTGTCGGCCGGAAAGAGAGACACCACATAGGCTTTAAACCTAGGATCGAGCACGGTGGCCAAAACGTAGTGGTCTGATTTCAACAGATTGACCACCCTGGAATCCTGGCAAAGCGAATGAAGGGCTTCATCCACAAGTCCCACATGCCGAGCGGAATCGCTCCGTCTTAGCTCCTCCTTCACTTTCTCCAGCTGCTTCTGCAAAAGCCTGATGAGGGGAATGACCTGACTCAAGCTGGCAGTGTCTGAACTGACTTCACGTGTGGCAAGTTCGAAGGGCTGAAGAACCTTGCACAACACGGAAATCATTCTCCACTGCGCTTGAGTCAGGTGCATACCCCCTCCTTTGCCTATGTCATAGGTGGATGTATAGGCTTGTATGGCCTTTTGCTGCTCCTCCATCCTCTGAAGCATATAGAGGGTTGAGTTCCACCGCGTCACAACCTCTTGCTTCAGGTGATGGCGGGGCAGGTTCAAGAGTGTTTGCTGGCGCTCCAGTCTTCGGCACGCAGTCGCTGAATGGCGAAAGTGGCCAGAAATTTTTCGGGCCACCCAAAGCGTCTCCTGCACGCCCCTGTCGCTTTTCAGAAAATTCTGCACCACCAAGTTTATTGTGTGAGCAAAACATGGGACGTGCTGGAATTTGCCCAGATGTAATGCCCGCACAATATTGGTGGCGTTGTCAGATATCACAAATCCCCAGGAGAGTCTAAGTGGGGTAAGCCACTGGGCGATGATTTCCCTCAGTTTCTCTAAGAGGTTGTCGGCGGTGTGCCTCTTACTGAAACCGGTGATACACAGCGTAGCCTGCCTTGTAACGAGCTGGCGTTTCTGAGATGCTGCTACTGGTGACGCTGCTGCTGTTGCTGCGTAAGGTGATACATCTACCCAGTGGGCTGTCACAGTCATATAGTCCTTAGTCTGCCCTGTTCCACTTGTCCACATGTCCGTGGTTAAGTGGACATTGTGTACAACGGCATTTTTCAGGACACTGAGGACACTTTTTCTGACGTTTCTGTACAGTCTCGGTATCGCCTGCCTAGTGAAGTGGAATCTAGACGGGATTTGGAACCGGGGACACACTACCTCCATCAATTGTCTAAATCCCACTGCACTAATGGCGGATACCGGACGCACGTCTAACACCAACATAGCAGTCAAGGCCTCAGTTATACGTTTTGCTTCAGGATGACTGCTGTCGTACTTCATCCTCCTCGCTAAGGACTGTTGGAGGGTCAATTGTTTAGTAAAAGTAGTGGTGTTCCTACTTCCTCTCTGGGATGATGAACGACTCCCAGCAGCAGCAGCAACAGCAGCAGCGGCAGCAGTAGGCGTAGCAATGCAGGATCCTCCGGAGGAATCCCGGATAGGAGAGTCAGTCATGCCAGTGATATGGCCTGCAGGACTACTTCCGATCCTGACTAAGGAGGAAATTGACGAGGAGGGAGTTGACGGTGTGGTTTGCAGGCGCTTGGATACAACAGGACAACGGGATTTAGGTGTCCCTGGACTGCTTACGGTCTGAGCCAAAGTTTCTGAACTTGACAGTAACTTTTTATGAACGCGCTGCAGGTGCCGTATAAGGGAGGATGTTCCTAGGTGGTTGACGTCCCTACCCCTACTTATTTCACCTTTACATATGGTACATATGGCAAGACAGTTGTTGTCCGGATTTGGATAGAAATATTGCCAGACCAAAGAGGTGGAATGTTTGGTCTTCTGCCCAGGCATGACCGTGATGGGCTTTTTCATCCCACGGACAACAACTGTCTCCCCCGGAGCCTGATTTAAACAAACCACATCACCATCAGAATCCTCCTCGCCAACTTCCTCCTCAGCGCCAGCTACACCAGTATCCTCATCCTGTTGTACTTCAACAGTGACATCTTCAATTTGCATATCAGCAAGTGGACTGTGGGTGCTCCTTTCAGCACTTGCAGGGGGCGTGCAAATGGTGGAAAGAGCCACCTCTTCCCGTCCAGTGCTGGGAAGGTCAGGCATCGCAACCACCACCACACTTGGACTCTCCTTGGGGATTTGTGATATCTTCTTAGAAAGCACAGTTCTTCGCTGTGCTTTTGCCAGCTTAACTCTTTTGATTTTTTTAGTGGGAGGAGTGCTTCCATCGTCATGTGAAGCTGAACCACTAGTCATGAACATACTAGGGATCGACCTTAGCCGTTCCTTGCCACTCCGTGTCGTAAATGGCATATTGGCAAGTTTACGTTTCTCTTCAGCTGATTTAAATGTCTTTTTCAAGGTCATTTTCCTGAACTTTGCCATTTGGGATTGTATGTGCCCTCTACTATGACATTGGGCATCGGCCTTGGCAGACGACGTTGATGGCATGTTATCGTCTATGTCATGACTAGTGGCAGCAGCTTCAGCACTAGGAGGAAGTGGTTCTTGATCTTTCTCTATTTTATTTTTATCGGAGAAAGTTTGGTCCTCCATTTATGTTATATCGATTTGATATATACGTGCGGCTAAACACAGAAAATAATTTTTTTTTTGGTTTGGACTGGAGTGTACTTTGTGGGTTACAGCACCCTTTAACGGTCAAGCCAGCCGGCCCTTTACTTATGACACAGGCGCACTCTTGGCACTACTTTGTTGATGCACGTGCGGCTACTGCGCACACAATTCACAAACACAGAAAATAATTTTTTTTTGGTTTGGACTGGAGTGTACTTTGGGGGTTACAGCACCCTTTAACGGTCAAGCCAGCCGGCCCTTTACTTATGACACAGGCGCACTCTTGGCACTACTTTGTTGATGCACGTGCGGCTACTGCGCACACAATTCACAAACACAGAAAATAATTTTTTTTTGGTTTGGACTGGAGTGTACTTTGGGGGTTACAGCACCCTTTAACGGTCAAGCCAGCCGGCCCTTTACTTATGACACAGGCGCACGCTTGGCACTACTTTGTTGATGCACGTGCGGCTACTGCGCACACAATTCACAAACACAGAAAATAATTTTTTTTTGGTTTGGACTGGAGTGTACTTTCGGGGGTTACAGCACCCTTTAACGGTCAAGCCAGCCGGCCCTTTACTTATGACACAGGCGCACGCTTGGCACTACTTTGTTGATGCACGTGCGGCTACTGCGCACACAATTCACAAACACAGAAAATAATTTTTTTTTAGGTTTGGACTGGAGTGTACTTTCGGGGGTTACAGCACCCTTAACGGTCAAGCCAGCCGGCCCTTTACTTATGACACAGGCGCACTCTTGGCACTACTTTGTTGATGCACGTGCGGCTACTGCGCACACAATTCACAAACACAGAAAATAATTTTTTTTTAGGTTTGGACTGGAGTGTACTTTCGGGGGTTACAGCACCCTTAACGGTCAAGCCAGCCGGCCCTTTACTTATGACACAGGCGCACGCTTGGCACTACTTTGTTGATGCACGTGCGGCTACTGCGCACACAATTCACAAACACAGAAAATATATTATTTTTTTAGCACTTGGGGGGAGCACCCCTGATGGACAGAGCACCCCCTGGACAACACTACAGCACCCCTTTAGGACTGGGACACTGCACAGGACTTTGGAGTGGACACAGCCCCTATGGAGAACTGACTGCACAACACAGTCCAGCCAGCCCCTATGGACTTTGAAGTAGTGGACACAGCCCCTATTAACAACAGCAGCACAGCACAACACAGCCAGCCCCTATGGACTTTGAAGTAGTGGACAACAGCAGCACTACACTACACTACACTACACTACACAGCCCTAACTCCCACCCTCCCTCTTCACTGTCCACAGCCGAGTGAGAAAATGGCGCCGACGCGGGTACCTTATATAGGATCCAAAACCCGCGAGACTCGGAAGGCGGGATGATGACGTTTTGCCTCGATTTCTGATCCGAGTCAGGCGGGAAAAGTCGAGCCTGACTCGGATCGGACTCGGATCGGGGGGGCTCGGGGGGGTTCGGATTTCAGAAATCCGAACCCGCTCACCCCTAGTAAAAACATACCCATACATTTGCCCCAACACAGAGCCCATTCATGTTATGCTACACAGAGCCCATTCAGGTTATGCCACACAGTAGTATCCCTTATACACATTATGCCATGCCGTAGTAGTGGCCCTTATACATTATGCTAATGCCCTTTACAGATTATGCCACATAGCAGTAGTTCCCCATATAACACATTATTCCACACAATAATAGTGCTACCAACACATTATGCCATACAGTAATGCCCCTTATAACATTATACCACACAGTAGCGCCCCTTACACATTATGCTCACCTCCCTGTCTCCTTCCAGCAACCTCTCGCCTCCCCCTGTGCGCTGGTCGCAAGCCAATCCAAGCTCGCGGACCGGCACCCTGTCAGGAGTCACCACTGCTGATTGGCTGCCGTTTTGCGAGCACTGACTGCCTTGCAACCAGTAGCGCTGTCTCTTCATGTCTTCATACATAGAACAGATGTGGTAACGTCATCCAAGCTGGTGTTAGCTATTGGGGGACAACCACCAAACAGCCAATATTTTTGCAGCTTGGTAAATTACTCCAGACCGACGTCTCCCTTAAGAACGAAGATGATGCAGATTTTGCATCATCTGCTGTATGTCCTGCATAAGTAATTTCTTAAATAGCTGATATACTTTAAACATACAGAAACATTATAAATAGAATTTATAGTCTTAATTTGTATGAGTCTTGTAACATAGTGTGTGTGTGTGTGTATGTATGTGTATACAGACCTCTTTTTCTCCCATGCTTCCAGAAGGTATTTTTTTCATCTTAAATTGGCTGATAACCTCAGCCCTATATCACTGGCATGGAATGTTAAGTGTAGGTTTAGGTTCTGTTATCAGCAGAACTGTCTAAGAAAGCTATACTGCAGGTACATCTTACACATGGCTAATGCAATAGGATAACTAGCAGATGCCTTAGTCACACAAGTTACTCAGGAACTCCATTCGGTAGAGAGAAATTATTTCCACAACTAAACTTACATTTTTGTGGCCATCTATGGCCAGGTTAGGGGGAAGACCTTGCCCATACAATGGGCTCAATTCAATTCAACGCGAATTGAATAGCGCCTGGAAGGAGCTTCTGGAGCTATTCAATTCTACGCGCTATGTCAGAGAATGCCCATTCTCCCACCCCTCGCTCCTTAAACAGGGTGTTTTTTCGCGAGAACGGGCATTCTTCGACTAAACTTCCCTACGCGATGTTTCCACCGCGCTAAGGGCAGAAAACAGCATTGCGCCTGTACTTCTGTCGCATTTCTGCTCGCATCCCAGGAGCAGGGATGCGACCTGTGCCACAGGGCACCGCAGGGCAGGGGGCGCTGTTTGGGCCTGTCAACTTTCCTGTTTATTATCATTCTCACTTGTAGCTTCCTCTTCTTTTATCCCCAGCATCTCCTGGCTGCTCCAGGAGTACCCCTATCTCCTCCCTGGCCCCTCCCCATGAGGCCATGGCCCTTTTTCAGGTGCACTATCTTATGTCCCTATTTAAAAAATGAAGCGGGGGGTGACAATGCTCTCTGCACAGGGCACCAAAAAGTCTAGTTATGGCTCTGCCCAGGAGGGATGCGAGCAGAAATCCTTAGTGGGGTTATAGTGTTCACTCTAGCTACGGCGGCACCCGAAAAGGAGGCGTGGCCATTAAAAAGGGGGCGTGTCTATAAGATGCGTCACCTTTTTGTCACTCTTGGGGGGGACACGCCAGGCAGCCCCCAAGCGCTGCTGACATGTAGAATAGATGCCGGGCACGTGCCCAGCGTCTATTCACCGGCGGTGTCCCCGGGTCACCGCACATTTACCCACCTGTGGGACACTGCGTCCCGCGGGTGAAGACTGCACCCGCAGGCTGTCTTAGCGGTGCGCTGCGCGGTGAGGGCAGGGCGCTTTTTGCCCTCCAGAAGGAGGGCAGGGCGCAGAGCCCCGCTAAAACAGCCTAGCGGGAATGCTAGGTTTAGCCGCGCGCTGAATTTAATCGCTCCGGGAGCTCATTCCCAGCGCTATTCAATTCGAGTTGAATTGAATCGAGCCCAATGTCTCAGAAAAATGTTTCCTTCCCAATACTGATCAACTGATCTCATTTATCTTGTTTAAGTAACAGAACTGATTGTCTGCCATATTGCTGCATGTTTGCACAGGAAATTGGTGTACCAACATTGTAATGCCACCAACCTGGCAGTAATTCAGTCTATTATTCAGCACAATGCAGTTTCTACCATCATCCCTGCATACAATAAATGTCTCTGCATCTTTGTATGAATGCCTGTAAAATTAGATCCCTGCTCATAAAAACCCTTCAATATAAAGAACACTGGGCCTGATTCACTACGGATCGCAACTTTGATTGCGGCTGTGATTACGCACGCAGTCTGACTGCGGCAGTATGCTAATCCATTGCGGTCGCAGCACTACATAAGGACGCCCACCTTGCCTTATACACATCCATAATGTTTAGCAAAACCATCGGCAACATCGAGTACAATCGGAGCCTCGTGCACACTTGCACAAGGTCAGACCTTACTCAGGAATTGCTAACCTCAGCGCATGCACTATGTACTCGAGCTGTGTATGGCATCGCAGTGGATAATTTATGCATGCCTCCGCACTGGCACACCTGCAGTTCGCCAACACCCCCCCAATGCCACAAACGTCACTTTCTGTCAATCACTCTGCGATGGGTCTGCGTAGTCGCTGCGATCACAGTCCCGATTGCAGTGACTGGTTCATGCAATGCATTTGCAGAACGCAACAATCGCCCGATTGTGTACGTGATCGCAGTTGCGATCTTTTCTGAATCAAGCCCACTGTCCTTTCCTGGCACTCCTCATATATATGACTATTCCTGCTACATCTCTTTTGATTTCCTCTGTCTGTTGGAGAAACTTACGGGTTCAATTTTTGGACCCCTTCTGTTGCCTCATTACATCTACCCTAGGAAGGACATTTAGTACATTTAGGTTTTCTGAACCATATATATTCTGATAACCAGGGGCGGATTGGGAATTTAAAGTGGCCCTGGAAAAAAGTCAGAAAGTGGCCCTATGTGCGCGCCACAAAAGTGGGTGTGGCAAGGGG
Organism: Taudactylus pleione; assembly: GCA_031769625.1. Taxonomy (NCBI): domain Eukaryota; kingdom Metazoa; phylum Chordata; class Amphibia; order Anura; family Myobatrachidae; genus Taudactylus; species Taudactylus pleione. Next base: position 2,022,391 of record JAUIMM010000009.1, on the reverse strand, counting down.
TGTGGCCTTATGTGAAATGCCCGCAAGCCCCTCCCCCCATTTTTGTCATGCTGGGGGCATGCCCACCGCTACAGGAGCTGATTGATATGCCCCCAATTCCTCTCTGCAGTGACTGAGCACAGTGAGCAAGTGAATTAGTGTTTTTTACCTATATGATTTCTCTGCAATGGGGAATCCTCTGAAGAAAGTGATCCTCCCTGGGCAGCCAGTATTCACTATTCATGTAGGTGATCACATGGTCTGGAAGCCGCCTGTTTGTGTCGCAATAAAGCCAATGTCATCATCATGCAACAGAGGTTCAACCAGAGGATACATAGTAACAAAAGTTTTAGGGCAGGACAAAATGTGAGTTTCCCTTATCAAACTACTTATATTTATAAAACATATTTGCTCATTTGGTACCATTTGTATCAGTAATATGGTTTCATTAGAATTGTTGCTTTACTGAAAATTACTGTCCCCCAGTCTTTTCTTCTAATAGTACCAGGGGTCCTACTTGCCTATTTGTGTGTCTCCAGCACCATCGCCTTGGTATGCCTCAAGCCCATCCCCACTATGTGCTTCTCCAGTGCTTTCCCCTGCGCCTCTCCAGCGATATCCCCCTGCTTCTCCCCGAAACCATCCCCCTGGGTCTCCCCAGTGCCATCGTCCTGCCCTAGCACATAATAGCCCCCTCCCCAGATTCCTCATCATCTCCCCTTAGCACTAAATAACCCCCTCTCCCCCAGACAGAAATCCATCTCCCCCTATCAGCCAGTGCAGCTCTGCAGTCAGCCTGTCAGGCTTTAGAAAAAAAATTCCTTTTTTTAAAGACTGACAGACCAGATGCAGCAGGTGGTGACAGCCGAATTAAGGGGGTCATTCAGACCCGCTTGCGAGCAAAGGACGCTCACAAGCGGGTCGATGTTGCCCCACTGCACATGCGCACGACGGAGGGATCTCCGTCGTGCGCATGCGCGAGAGCCGGATAGCGACGGGCTCTCCATCGCTCCAGGTCTCGCACCAAAGGGGGCATGCTGTCGATGTTGATTGACAGCACGCCCCCTTTGGTGGGCGTGCCGGGGCGTGGCTGCCAGACGGTGGCGTTCCCATGGGAACGCCTACCGTCTGAAGCCGGCCCCACTGACATCACTAGTGATGTCAGTGGGAGTGATTTTGGCTCTGATAGAGCCAAAATCACTCCAGGGCTTGCGGCAGCGAGACCCTACCGCAGGGTCTCGTCGCAAGCCCAATGGTCAAGACCATCGCGACCATCATCATGGACGCTCGCATAAGCTGTGGGTGGTCACCCACAGCTATGCGAGCGTCCAGGAGGACGCTCCATTTTCATGGAGGAGGGCCCTGATTCAGAGCGAGCGCTCTGGTCAGAGCGTTCAGCTCTGAATCAGGCCCTAAGACCCCACATAGCTAAAGGTAAGAGAGAGATTTGGGGCCCTCTATTAATGTGAAGAGAGGAAATACATAGAGCAGTGTCGACACTGCATACATGGAAGCTAGGTTCTCGGCACCAGTATGACGACAATATTAAAATGCGACTTTAACTATTTTAACAGTGTCAGTCACTACTAAACACTGCTGCAAGCCTACACCACCAGGACTGATACTGTACATAGGAAAAGGGGGAGTAAATAATTAAACTAATGAAATAAAAAACATAACAGGCATCCTGCATTCCTAATGGGAGCTCCACTGCTGCATCCCTGCACAGACTGAAGGGGAGACTCTGGGCAGAAGCAGAGCTGGATTAAAGGCTTTGGGGGGGAGGGGACCGGGGACACTTAAGACTGGGGGCCCTAGAGGGCAACATTTGGGAAATGGGGATCAAGTCCTCGTGTGCAAGCCTTGGACATGCTAATGAAAATGGGGTATGGCCACATAGCACGTCCCCAATTAATTTCACGCTGGGGGCATGCACATCACTTTCCTAGATGCTTGGCTGCCCTCCCTAACTTTACTCCAGCCCACAGGTGTGACAGCACCCAAAAAACAGGACTGTAGCACCTCAGTCGTGATGGATGGGGGTTATGCACACATACACTGCATATGTACTGTTTTACACACATACAGTCTCACACATATACACTTGCATACATACTGTTGTACATATAGCCACACTTATACACATACATATAGTCACACACACATGCAGTCACACACATACACATACATACTGTCACACACATATACTCATACATATATACAGACACACACAGTCACATACACATAGACACATACATACTGTCATTACATTGTCTCACACATACATACAGTCACACACTTGTCACAAATATACATACAATAGTGTCCTCCTTCCCACTTACTTTACACACATGCTGCTCCTGGTCCTGACTTCATACAGTGCCATGTAGCCCTGCCCCCTTCTCTGACTCCACCTCCACCATTCCTAGGGGGGGTTAGATTTAGGGACCCTCGGGGGGACTTAGGGTTAGGCACCCCCCGGGGAACATTAGGGTTAGGCTAGGGGAAGGGGGGGTTAGGTTTAGGCACTAGGGGGGAGGTTAGGATCAGGCACCCCCCAAGGAGGGTTAAGTTTAGGGTGCGGGGAAAGAGGGTTTAGGTTTAGGCACCCCTAAGGGAGGGTTAGGGGGGGAGAGGGGTAGGGATAGTATACTTACCTGCGCTGTCAAGATTTACCCATCGGGTTGCCAGCGTCGGGATTTGACCCGCCGGACTGACTGGCGGTCATTCATACTGATTCCATCCAAAGCTATCCACAGTTATGAAATCTGAGCCCTTAAAGTAGTGCTGCTTGGTGTATTGTAAAAAAACAAACAAAATAAAACCATTCTGGCAGAGCCGTAACTAGAGGTGTGCTCACCTACAGCCCCTGCATCTGGCTAGCAACCAGCCACAATCTCAGCTGCGGTGCAGCATGGAGCATTTTTTTGATGCTCCAGATGTGCACCCTGCAGCTCTTACAGCCCCCCCGGAGCATCCTCAGTATGTGCTAAATTAGAGTGCTGCAATTCCCATCACCGACAGCCCCGCTCCCACTGCATGATGTCATGTGCTCTAGGGGCATGGCTGGCACTTGGCACAGAAAAGTCATGTTACAGCCATGAATTCTGGGTCTCTTGGCTAGAATGTCTGTAAAATGGAGACAAAAATATATAGGCAATGAATGTATTAACATGCAAACAGATGTGCCCAGCTAGTTTGCTGCTCCATACAGCCATGTAGCGCGCCATGCTTCTTGCGCCACACATTAACCTTGAGTCGCGCACACAGAATGTTTCTTAACGGAACGTAGCGTAGCACTGGAACAAAGTCATGTAATACAACGTTTTGTCCACCAGGTGTCATTTATTCCTAAACTACACAGCACATGCGTCAGATTTCCAATGCATTTTCTGTATCACCGGCCGATGATTGACAGAAGCTGTGATTCGGTACACTATAGTATAGCATTTTGGTCATGGAATCAGGGCTGTAGAATAAAGTATTAAATAATAACAGTACAGTATGTGTGTGAGTCCTGTACTGTTAAAAAAAATATATATATATATCTGTCTAATGGGCTCAGACAGAGGTAACAGGCATGCACAGCTTTCACTGAGACATGATGAATGTGTTTACTTGTACTGTACTAATAAGGCATGACTCTGTAGCTCAAGCGTCTTTTATGCAACTTTTTACCTTCAAATGCATCTGAATCACACAGTGATGCGGAATTGATAGCACCCGCAGCTTCTGCTGATTAAAATGATATGCAGCATGCCTATGTTCTGTGAGCCAGTTTGGGTGTATCTGCACGTGAAATGCTACGTTACACTAACTGTAACTCGTTAACATAATGATTTGCTTGCAGATACACCCGTACTGGCTCACAGAACATAGGCATGCTGCAAATCATTTTAATCAGCAGAAGCTGCTTGTGCTAATACGACACATTTTAGGGTAAAAAGACGCATAAAAGACGCTCTGCGCTACCGAGTCACACAGCACTCCTGTGTCCTTAGACTCAAAACATTTCTCTCGACATCCCACCACTTGGCATTTCTGCTATACAGTAGACATTGTATTGTACACATAACAGGGGGCAAGTTTTTCATAAAGAGAGAACGTTGGGTTCAATACTTTTAAAATACACTACTTTGCACTTCCCTTCTCTCTTCCTCTCTGTGTATGGCCACCCAAGTTCCTTCACCACCTCCCCCACCATCACACATTACTATTCAACTTCACTGAGCTCATTGTATGGCTCACTACCACCCCCATCATCATTTGCTTCTATTCAATCCCGCTGCATGCTGAGCCCGCTATTGACATTGTACACATTACTTGCTTTAATTTGCACACTTCACATCACATACACAACAGGTGCAGCTCTCAGTATGGCTAGAGTGTGTGGGCCAGTGGTTAAGGTCTGCACCTTGGGGCTCTGGGGTTCGAATCATGGAAGGGGAGTTTTTTTCTTTTTCTTCTTCTTTTTGAATCTTCATTACTAGATTAAAAATGAATCACTTGGTGGTGTGTGTGAATTTTGTTATGGCATGGCGTGACTCGGTAGTGCTAGCGTCTTTTATGCAACTTTTTGCCTTCAAATGTATCTGAATCATACAGCGAATTGAATTGATAGCACAAAATGATATGCAGCATACCTATATTCTTTGAGCCAGTTCGGGTGTATCTGCTACGTTACACTAACAGCTACTGTAACACTTTAACGTAGTGATTTGCCTGCAGGTACACCCATACTGGCTCACAGAACATAGGCATGCTGCATATCATTTTAATCAGCAGAAGCTGCTTGTGCTAATAAGATAAATTTTAAAGTAAAAAGATGCATATAAGACGCTCGGCGCTACCGGGTCACACAGCACTCCTGCTCTATGTGTGGAGCAACTTGTAGCACACAGAGGATAGATGTATGTGGACTCATCTCTATTACTGTGCTGCAAAGTCCCTGTCCCTAAAAGTGACCCTACAGTAGATGCATATTACTGTACCAAGTCCCAATAAAGCAGCCGTACAGTAGCTTACATTGACCAGAAGACTCACACTAAACATTACATAATGACAGAGTAACTGAAGGTCAGTTATTTTAAAGAACTCTACTGAACTGAAAGCATTTCTCTCAACATCCCACCGCAGTACAAAGTTTATCAGTGGAGCACTCACCACCTAGAGGTTAAGCAGTGTATTGCATGCCATGGCTTATCTTTCGTTGTAGAATACCACGGTACGCCACAGTACAGGCATCACATAACGTTCCATGGCGCTACACAGGAGGCCTGAATGGCGCGCTATGAGCCACAAACTAGCTGGGCACATCTGTAACTGCCGTATCAAACACATACCATCCCAAAAACATGCCAGTAAATTAAGAATAATGCTTGTTAATCTTAAAAGCACAGTAGTGACATTTTTACTAACACTGATGGAAGTACATGTGTGTAAACAAATTCTGTCCTGTGAGAAAATTACTTAATAAATTTTTTGGATCCTTTATCTCAGATTGTTTATCAAGATGATTTTTCTCCTTTACAGTATTGAGTTTGCCACAACTTGATTTCCGTTGCATAGTCCTGTGAATGTGGACTATTTGTGGCGCTTAGTGACTAATTTATTCCAGCACCCTTGTTAGAGGGGATAAACGTTTAATTGATGAACAAGATTACAAATGTGGAAATATCGATGATAGAATGTGACAGCAGATAAGATGTGCCTGGTTCTCCTTGCAATCCCTTCTCCTTCCTCATGCCGCATGTCATAATGACCCTTGGACTTGTCTCATACACATAGTGTACTGTTTATGTTTTCTCTTTTAGTTTTTATTTGTAGGTTTTTTGTTTTTTTTTGTAAGAGAAAAAGCATTTGCTATCAAGGAGCAACATGTGCAACTAATAGTAAACAGTTTGCTTGTTAAACCTATAGACACAATTTTACTTATATTCTTCAATGCCATTGCTATATGTATCCATAGAGCATATTATGCCACACTAACCATGTCATCGCACTATTAAAGTGGCCTTTGCCCATGGTCAAGCAAAATTAAAGGACTGAGGGTCTCATTCAGACCCGGTCGCAAGCACCGATGTGCTCGCAACTGGGTCGATAGTTATACCTGCGCACGTGCAGCTGCCAACCTTAGGGTCTCGTCGCAAGCTCCGATGGTCGCGATGGTGTTCACCATCGCGACCATCAACCTGGTCAGTCATTAAGCTTCGGGTGGTTAAGCTTTGGCCGCGTCACAGTGCCGGGCAACAGGAAAATGTTGAAGGTCGGGCTGCCCAAGAAATATAGCATGGGGAGAACACCGTTGTAATGCTTTCCTGCTCTTGTAGACCATGAGATGGTCCAGATTAGAGAGTATCCAAAATCCAATCAAAGATTTCTTAGTTACTCACAAACACTGTCATAATTCTCAATCTATCCCCCATTCTAACGCAACAACTTGTATCAAGATATGAAGAAAGCAATTGCTCAGATATAGTTTTATTTGATTAATTACTTACTTTCAATATGCACAGTACCAGCCACATTAATGGCCGTTCCCACTCAACAAAAGTTTAGACTGGAAACTGACATGAATTATTTGGAGGATAAAAAACTGAGATCAGCTATTATGTCTGTCACAATGGAACACACCTGTTAATTGCCTCACTATGAGAATAATGAACTCCAGTTTTAGACTACGCAGTGCACTTCTTATGTAAAAACCCATATATATCTCATTTTGTTTTTGTATGTATTTGTAAGTTGTCCTAAAGTAGACTTTCTTTTCTGTTTTCTCACTAACTTCTCTACTTGTACAATTCTCAATGTTGTTTCCGCAGATTCTCTGGTGACTTTTATGCAAAATTATCATGATACATTAGTAACAGATTCTAACAGAATAAATAAAAAGTACCATTCACGGTGGTATGCAGTCAGGAAGCCGGCAGTCGAAATGTCGACCGCCGGCTTCCTGACTGTGCAATCCCTACAGGGGACTAATGATAGGCGTTGAAATCCTGATGCCCATCATTATTCCTTTATTTGGGAGCCCGGCGTACCGAAAGAAGGTAAGCTGGGCGGCGGGCACGGAGAGCCGCAGGGTAAGGTTAGTGGCTCCCGGGGGGGACTTAGGGTTAGGCACCCCCCGGGAGGGTTAGGGTTAGGCACCCCTCCGGGAGGATTAGGTTTAGGTTGCAGGGACGGGGGAAGGTTAGATTTAGGCACTTACGTGGAAGTTAGGGTTAGGCACCCCTAAGGGAGGATTAGGGTTAGGAGGGGGAGAGGTTAGTTATACTTACCTGTCGGGATCTTCACTGCTTCCGGTCTTCCGGCGTCAGGATTTGAAAAATGAGGGGGCGCCAATGCTCTTTCTGGCACAGGACACCAAAAAGTCTAGTTACGGCTCTGATCCATAGTATCTTACAAACCAGTTTCTGTGGGAGTTATTGCACAATTTCATGACTCTTTACAGTAAAGAAAAGCAAATCTCTTTTCACTTGGTGACCTTGGGTCCTCTGTCTTAACAGATTGTCAGAGTTTTCTGTTCTGGTTTCTGACATATTTGTATAATGCAATCTTACCTCTCTCCCCATCTTAATCTTCTCTTCTATGGTGTAAGTAAACTTAATAGGGACAGGTTTTTTTTATTGTATATAAACAAACCTATTCAGCCACTTGGTGCATGCTTACATGCATTATTATCATTGGTTTGTAAGGCACCACAGTTCTCTGCAGCTTCAGGCACAGTATGACCCGGGCCTCAGAGACATCCTACATGCCCAGATACTGGGGAGGGGGTGACTCTGCCCCGTCAGAGTGTACAATGTTGTTGTACAGAGAAGCATATATATCGTTCTAATCCACGTCAGAATGATATATCGTAAGACTGATCACATAGTGTTTACCTACCTTTACAGACTATGGGGTCTATTTACTAAGCAGTGTTAGGAGACAGAGTGAAAAGTGATAAGAAAGTAATAAGGTGCCAGCCAATCGGCTACCAACTGTCATTTTTCAAACACAGCCTGTGAGATGACAGTTGGGAGCTGATTGGCTGGCACCTTATCACTTTCCTATCACTTTTCACTCTGTCTCCTAACACTGCTTAGTAAATAGACCCCTTAACTTGAGAAATTGTGAACTAGGATGGGTTGTATTAAGTTTTTGGGGTATATTTACTAAAGTGCGTGTTTACGAAAATGGAGATGTTGCCCATAGCAACCAATCAGATTCTAGATATCATTTTCTAGAAGGTACTAGATAAATAGAATCTGGTTGCTATGGGCAATACCTACACTTTTGTAAACCCACACTTCAGTAAATATACCCCATGGAGAGAGAAAAAGTGGTGTAGTTGCCCAAAGCAACCAATTCGCTTGTAACTGCAGTTTCAAAGACTCTGCTAGATAAATGAGTTAGAAACTGATTGGTTGCTTTGGGCAACTACTACACTTGATCTCTCTCCAAGGCTTGATACATGTCCTCCAGGCATTAAAAGAACATTTGCATCATGAATTATTAGAGATTATATTATATTATACTATATTATATTATGCTTATAGAGCAATTAAGGTTACAGATTTCTATACTTGTGTTGATCTAGTCATACAACAGGATCACTCACTAGCCTTAAGCTGGGGACACACTAGACGACGTGCGTGCCCAGCGATGCGATCCCACCCCCCCTGCCGATGGGCCGACATGTTGGACGGCCCGTACACATTGGCCCCTGCTGCCTCCCGCTGCATGGGGACATCAGCCGCATCATCTGGTTAGACTGCATGTAGGGAAGATCAGACGTTGCTACTGACGACCCCATGGGAGCACGCACCGCATAATATAGTGCATAGACATTGAACGATTTTAACGATTTGTCGTTCCAAAGCTTCTGAATCTGGCAAATCATTAAAAAAATAAAAATAAATAGTCTAGTGTGTAGGGGCCTTTAGTTGTGGTTTGCTAGGAGTTTTTGGGGAGCAATAGCTAGAGACATACTGATCACCCTAAACGTGCTGCACACAGCTCATGACTTACTCACTGTGGTCTATTTATCTAGTTTACGATTACATGATTGCAGTAAACATATTTGTAAGTGGAATATGATAACCTTTGTCCAAATTGAAGATAAAAGCAAACAGATGGATATGTCAAAACCTGTACAAATCATTGTGTTCGTTTGAAGATCAGATCCCACTGTCACTCTGAACTGGACATGTTTGTTTTAGCAAATAAACTTTACAGTGAAACCTGATATTTAAAGTTTATGTCCAGAGATGCAGATTATCCAGGGCGCTGTCACTCTCATACCTTCTAAGGTATCTGCTAAAGTAATCTCTTCAGTCCCACAAGGGAAATCCCATGACAAACTCTTCAAAATGATGATCAATAGTTAGAATGTAAATAATTCTAAGATTGGAGAAGATCAGTTCTGTTATAATAAAGCATGATTCTTAAAACATAAATTATAGGTTTATGGAACAACATTAAAAGTGTTATTTAATGACAGAGCGATAAGTTATTCAGTAACATTGCATGAAAGATGTTTTGGGCGGGAAACACCAAGCTTCGCATATTGAATGTGATACATCCTGCCACTGATCGCATGCATAGCGGAATTTAGTAATGATTGAGGTTAAAATCGTAAAGGACAGCTCTTCCGATAAGAGCTGTCACTTGCAGTGTGAGGATTTCGGGGGGTTTTGATCAGGGAATCCATGGCCATTGGCCAGTGCATATGTGTGAGCCGCCAGGTACACTGGGAGGGATACTATTGGATCCCTCTCGGGGGAATGCAGTGGATAGAAGCCCATAGGCTTCTATTAGGTCTATAGATGGCATTGCCTATGGGGTACAAGCTCCAGAAAGTTTTGTTTCCGGAGCTTGATGCATATGGAGATTGTGGTCAAAACCTCCGAACACAGCAGTTTTCAGAGTTTTGACTGCATTTTGGGCTTGATGCATCCCGTCCTTTTTCAGTTGATTCAATGTATAAACAAGCACAAAAAATAAATAACAAGAACACAATTGAAATTAGTGGAATACAGACTTGCAGAATAATATGGTATGTATCTGAAAATTTGGTAACTTACAAATGTTTGTAGCCTTAGTTTTGCTACAAATACAGGAATAAAGAAGTGATCAAATTACTCTGTATTGTATTTTTGTACTTGCAGTACATGCATTCTCCACTTTCATACCTTATGTACTTTTCTTTCACTACAAACCTCTATCAAGAACGCAACAAGATATAGTCACCATGTGAATTTTGTTGACTGCTCTGTACATGTGTGCTGCTGAAGGGAGCCTGGCCACGCCATCTTGGTGGTGTAACCATGCCTTTTGCAGGCCTATCCCCCTCTCTTGATAGCCCTGGTCTTGATAGCCCTGTCCCCCTCTCTTGATAGCTTTGGTCTTGATAGCCCTGTCTCCCTTTCTTGATAGCCCTGTCCCCCTCTCTTGATAGCCATGGCCTCCATCTGGTCTGTGTAAAAATAACTAAAGTCCCCTAATCTATCTCACAATCGCTATTAAACAGCAAGTTCTACCGCCACTAACATTTCATTTGAAATCTGATACTCTGAGCAAGTCTTCGGGTAATCAATGACTTATCCCAAGATACAGTCACAATTTCATTTAATCAGTTACTGTTAAACAATGATGTGCCTTTAAATGTAGCCTTCTTAAAAAAAAAAAAAAACTTATCTCACCCATAAATACTTTAAGAACACAAAGGGGTGTATTCAATTAGCTAATTGCCGCGCTGGAGCTATTCAATTACCATGCTTTACCCCTTGCGCGAGTCCCGCAGTCGGATTGAGCCTCCAGCTCCATAAAGTCCTGGGCTTGCGCAGGGAAAAAAACCCATTGATTCCGCAGTTAACGGGGAATCGTGTTTCAGCGCGGTAAAAAGGCTATTTAATTCAATAGCCTTTCCTAGTGCCGCAGGGATTTTGGCCGGCAATTAGTTGCAGGGTAAACCTCACGGCTAATTAAATACCGGAAATTTCATATAACAATGAAATAGGGGTAGTGTACTCATTGCCGCTGGATCAGCTGACCCACAGAACTCTGGGTCAGCTGACTGCCGGACCCTGAAAACACTGCTGCATCATCAGAGCTGCTGCACTACCGGGAGTTAAGTTTACAAATGGGGCCTATATTGTTTAAAAATATTTTTTAACTTTATTAAATTTCAAAAAAGGACCATTTCTAAGTGGTTTTAGAGTAAAAATTGTCAGTTAAGTGGTTAATATATTGCCTTTAATTCATTTTCATGATATGAACACAAACGGGTGTATTCAATTAGGTGTGAGAATAGAAAATATCCCGAACCTTTGGGGTTTTCCTGTAGGTATAGGATATTTGTATTCAATTAGGTGCAGGGTTTTCAATTAGTTTAATTAGTCAGTAAATACTCACCTTCCGAAGCGTTGTCTTCTCCCTCCAGCGTCGGGACCCGGTTTTCTGCATCGGTATGTGTAAATGATTGTGTATCTGAGTGTCTGTGTGAGTCTCCTCGGAGGTAGCTGCAGGTAGAACTACATCTCCCAGCAGCACCCTCCCCAGTGCAATGATGGAGGGGAGATGACTGGGAGCTGGGGAGACCAACGGACCGGTAAGTAGGGTTTCTTTTTCTCTTTTTGATTTTTTTTTTTATTGAATATTGGGAGCGCGCATACCCGCCGTATTCCACAATTGGGTGCAAGGTTTTTCTACCAATCTAAACCTCGCTCCCGGTTTTATATGCCCCTGATAGTTTTAGAGACTTATCCATCACATGGGTGGATGCCAACGCGCATCTCGCTGTACGGCTTTATCAAAGCTGGTGACTTGTTTCTATCTATACACTCTTATTCCTGTATTTTAATAATATTTAGCTGCCAAAAGACTGTAATGCAGTAAATATTTTAACTTTTTATTACTAAACATTACATTTTTAAACTATTACTTGGCCCTCATCGGAGTACACAACAATAATAAATAGCTCTACTTTTTTGTGTGTTTGTATAAGTAGAGTGCTAAAATATAAGATCTCTATATATCTATATAATAAGCGAGAAAGTGCGTGTGTGTGCCTGTCCTTTATGCACAGCCACAGTTTTTGACCTACCTCCACCAAACTTGGCATTGAGGTGTAGTTTGATCAGGATTAGGTTTTTGCCTAGGTTTGAACTTCGTCAGGGCCACACACTGTCACACAATCTCTAAAAATGGGGGCGTTCTTAAATTACACCGTTTCTAGGGTTGGCCCCAGTGAAAATTGGCAGTATGCCAAAAACCTGTGAGAATGTAACAAAAGTATACTTCTAACATCAGACTGAGCAAACTTGGCTCATGCAAATTCATATTAAATCCAGAGTCTCTGTGTTTGCATGCAAGGGTGTAACTAGCTCTTTGTGGGCATCATAGAAAGATCTTTAAGGGCCCCTCCAGAGGTAAAAAAAACCCACACACGTTTGCCCCCACACAGAGCCCGTTCAGGTTACTCCACACAGAGCCCATTCAGGTTGTGCCACACAGTAATACCCCTTATCCACATTATACCACGCAGTAGTAGTGCTCCTTTTACATTATGCCACACAGTAATGCCCCTTACACATTATACCCTTTACAGATTATGCCACATAGTAGTAGTGCCCCATATAGCCAATCGTAGTTCACGGACCGGCAGCCAATCAGGAGCTGCTACCGCTGATTGGCTGCCGGTCTGCGAGCTCTGATTGCCTCTCGACCGGCGGCGCTGTCTCTCCATGACTGCCTGCCAGTGTGCCAGGTGTAATCAACTGGTGGGCTCGTACGCATTTGAAGGTAAAAAGTCACACAATAAGACATTCATTGTTACCGAGTAGCACTGTGCTCGCGTTATATTCAACGCGACTTGTAGAGTATGCAGGTAAGATGTATGTGGACACATCTGTAAAGTCTCCTATGAACTGGATGGATTTTGATGAGGTTTTTACAATTATATACAACATTAGTCAGGGAAGGTTTAGGTGTATGAACCATTCATCTGTGACAAAAGGGAGCCGAGCAGGGACAATTTTAGTGCAGCAAGTCACAGAAAAAAATATTGCACCAAGATGCTGTATTGATAAAGCTGTGATTTGGACACAGCGAAACGCGTCAGTGATTTGGCTGTTACAACTTGAAAAACTCTTCCTGATCCAGTGCCATGCTCACTACCATCTACTGCTGCGCATACTAAGTGACGAGTGTCACACCAGCCTACTACTGGACCTGTGCCCTGGGGACCTTATTGTGCGAATTGCCGAATCGCTAATTGGACCATGGTATATTTGGACACTGGACCTGTCCCATCAAGTCTTTCACACACCTGTGTTCCGGGGAGCCGTATGTGTACATTACATTTTTTATCACCAAACGGATCCCAAACCTTTGATACCGGACTGGGTAACTATCTGGCTGGATATTTAATATACCACTATCAGCATTTAGCACATAGACATCTGAACTGGTTTTCTGTGTGATCAGGAATTACCAAATGAGATTTATGCAAGATTTGTGTATTAATTTATTTATCATTGTATGATTCTTTGTTATTTATGTGTGATTTGGGTATTATACCCAGTAATAATAATAAAACATACTATTATACATTTTTAATACTAGAGCACTGTTTATCTTTGTTTGCTTGTATTGTGGTATATATTGGGGACTGACTATCCTCTCATTTACAGCTGCTCATTCCATCTTATGCTGTATACCCAATTAGTAGCGCTCCATCAGTAGTAATACTGTCCTTTTCACTTTAAGATGCTGTATTGAAGCTGGCCAGGGTGCTGAAACCGCAAGAGAGCTTCTGAAACTGAGGCTTAAATGAAGCAAGTCACAGAAAAACTGTTGTGCTGTGTGAGTTACTGACTGCTGCTGCAGGGTCGAGGGCTGCACTCTGATTGGCTCTCTGAGAACTTGCAATGTACCTTGTTGCTTAGCAACAGCCAAAAGAGGGGAGTGAGTCAGGGACTGAGCAGGGTCACATCTGAGGCAGACAGAAAGTGAGAGCCTCCAACGAACCAACAAAGATGCCCTGATGCAGACCGGTAGCCAGGAAGGAGTCAGGGGAGGCATAGCTATTGGGCAGAGCTGGCCCTAACCAATTTGGTGCCCTAGGCAAGATTTTGGCTGGTGCTCCCTAGCAGATAATACCACCACACAACACTCTATAACACTTTCCCCTCCCCCCCTCTTTAAACATGATACTTAGGACCTCATTCAGGGGCGGTCACTCGGGAGCGATCGGTAGCACCCAAAGTGATCGACAATATGCAAAACGAGCGCTCAGTCGCAACGCACATCGTAAGCGCGGAAACACCCACAACAATGAAAGCACACCTCCTATCTCTACGGCCTAATTCAGAGTCGGTTGCAGGCGGCAACCTACGTCAGCACGATTAACACCTGTTACAGTGTTAATTACCTACAAACATCGGTTGAGGCAGAAACCATCGCCAGCACTCGCAATGCTAAAGGTATACCCTGGGCTACCTTTAGCACTAAAAGCAGTAGCATCGTTATTGCAACGAGATGACGTGTGTGATGACTCGCTCAGTAATATATGCACGCCCTTAAGACGCCCTTTTTAAGGTCAACCACGCCTGCGTCCGCACCACCACACCCGTGTTCACAAGCACCTTCCCCTGTAACCACCCACAAACGGCACGAAATGTCAATCTCAGCTACGACCTCGTAGTGACTAACGAGCAAGAGGATTGAGGTCGGACACACAGGCTTGCGCACATGTGCTGCCATGTACACGCATGCGCAGTTGAAAAAAACATTGCTCGCTACGAGCAATCGCTCCATGCGGCCGCCTCTGAATGAGGTCCTTAGTTTTCTCTTACCTCTTAGGTGTTACTCCCTTTTCTTTCTCCTCTTATTTCTTCCTTTACAAGTCTGGCAGAGGATATCAAATTGTGATTAATTTGCCCCGCTCTCTCTCTCTCTCTCTCTCTCTCTCTCTCTCGTTGCTGCCCACCTCACAGCCCCACATACTACCCCCTTCACTGCCTGCCTACAGAACAACACCTCCGGCCTAATCCAGTACCACTTTCCAAGAACCCCCCCCCTCTTCTCATTATGCACCCCTTTCCCAGCACAACACTCATCAGCACAGCACCCCTTATCCAGCACAGCACCCCTGGCCTCATTATGCACCGCTTATCCAGAAGTTAGCACCCTTCATTCAGCACCGCATCCGTGGCTTAATTAATTATGCTCCCCTTTCCCAGCACAGCACCTCTCAGTCATCCAGCACAGTCAGCACCCTTGGCCAGGCTGGCCTCTATGCACCCCTTTCCCAGCACAGTCAGCACCTCTCTACCAGCTGAGAGCTGACTTACTGAGGGCCTCATTATCAACTATGCATAACCCCTTTAGTGCTCGCTAAAGGGATTATGTCATCCTTTCTGTATTCAACAAACAGTGGTAATCTAAGACAGCATCGTTCTCGCCATCTATAGATGGAGTGAAAGAAGCAGTCCCCATTGCTGGCAATGGGGATCCAGCGCTGCCTTTCTGACTTCAGCAAAGCCTTCCAGGCACTGCCAGGTCCCCTCCAGGGTTAAGTGGCATGCACATGTGCAGACGGACCGTCGCGCATGTGCATTATTAGCTTTGTTAATAAATGAGGCCCTTATGCCGGTACACACTAGACGATATGCAGTCTGATCTGGCAATGTGTACCCACTATGTTGCTGACGATGCGCGCTGATATAGTCAACGGTGGCCATGCTGCCAAATGCAGCAAGGCCCTCGCCGTCGCTCCCGGCATCAGCAAGTGTGTATGCACTTGCCGATGCCTGCTAGCAATATTGCGCTGGGTACACATTAAGTGTGTACCCAGCTTTAGACTCACACTCTCTTCAGGACCAGGGAGGCAGTCGCGGCCAACCCTGCTTGTTTTTCCTAGCTCATGGACCGTCCGTACTGGACTTGGTGGGCGCTGGGCTCATGATGGAGGTGCAGCATGCCCTCCCATGGCCTTTTTATTTGCCGCAGTCCAGTGGTGGAACTAGTGAGTAGTGGGCCCAGGTGCAGATAGCAAGCAAGGGACTATCTGTGCACACAATAGGCAGGCGGACAAAAAATGGGTGTGGAGTCCGTCGCAGTGAGGGCCATATAATTCAGAGTGCGTCGTAGTGACCTTCCTCCTCCCAGAGAAAAACAAATACACCCCTCCCCATTCCATACAAATACCAACCCCCCCAACACTGGCACTTACCTGTCCTGGAAGAGGATGTGTGGTGCATACTGGGGTTGGGCTCCGTGACACAGAAAAAGAGAGGAGGGACTGTAGCAGAGGGTTAGACTGGAGAGGAAGGGGCAGGGACCGGGGTTAGGGGGCGTGGTCTCAGGCAGGGAAAGGAGTGTGCATGTGGTATAGACACAGAGGAGGGGGAGCAGACTCAGGGCGAGGGGCTGGGTCTTCGGCAGTCCTGACAGTCTGGCCAGGTAGAGCGAGGATAATAAGAAGGGGAGTTCCCCCCCTCCTCCTCCAGTCAGACGGCCTCAGCACCTCCTTCTTCGGTATGGCCAGCCGCAGCGCAGACTAGAGTACTGTAATAATGAGTCAGTGTGACTCATTATTAGTACTCCCGGCTGCAGGCCCCTTCATTGACGCGGGACTCGGTGCAATACACCGACTGCACCGGCGATAGTTCTGTGGCCCCTGCCGCCGAGCTGCAGGATTCCCCTAAGGCATTACAAATGCCCCAGGCATTTGCCTGGAATGCCTATGCCTAGGGCCAACTCTGCTATCAGGAATTAAAGAAACAAACAACAATCCGAGCACCATTGAATGATTTACAATTGATGGTGGCAAACATCGGTCTGCCAATATCAAATGGTAAAAACACTCATCGGAACAAAAGCATTGTTGGTTGGTAACCATCATATTCTGATGCCCATCCCTAAGTTGAACCTGCAGGTGGTCTCTGGCCACCACTCCTCCACCGTGAAGTGCTGTTTCCGCTTCAGCCACACGCCTTCAGTGAACAGGAGGCACCTCCCATGGAAGTCAGCGCTGTTCTCGGACAGAGGCACCATGACGAGGAAGCTCAACAGGAAGCCCAGGAAATACAGGGTGCATGTTCGGCAGCTGGGGAGGGGTGTGCATGGAGGCAGTGGAAATGTGTACAGGTGTCCCAGCCCCAGGGATATGCTGCTGACAACGCTTACGGTAGCTGCAATACAAATCTCTCATCCATGATCCTACTGCCCTTCCCAGCTCATCCCAGTGGCTGGGCCCCAGCCAGCTGCAGGGCAGCAGCAGTGGGGGTTGTGATGACACTAGTTAGATGCAGGGGGTTCTGCTGAGATTCTGGGGACTGTGGTGACATGGCGTAGGTTGTTATGAGATGCAGAGGGCTGCGAGATGAAATTGCAATATGGACTTGGGTGCACCACACATCTATGGAAGTAATCATGGCCACATTCATATTTTATATTCCTAATTGCCGAGTAGCCAAGACACTTTCCTGGTGTAGGCTTGCAACACAAAATTAACTCTCCACTAAGTTATGACCTTCCGATTATGTCAATGCGGTTTTGAATTACTACTTACAATGCTGGTAATTCCAGCCATGATGGAAGACATGGTGCAGCTATCTACCAACCTAAAAAATTTTATAGAGGGAGAATGAATAGTTTATTTAACTTAACTTCTATACAACCTTGAACCATACTTGCCCCCGGGAGGGGGCAGCCAGGCCGGCATGGTGGGAACAGTATTTGGAATTAGGAAGTGACCACGTGATCGTGGCCCCTCCCACGCTACACAATGTTGAGATTACAGGCATTGTGAAGCAGGGGGTGGGGCCATAATGATACGATTCAATCTCCCCCCCCCCTGCTCCATGGGTAGAGGGGAGGTTTCCCGGGGGATGCATGCATTACTGATCCGAGTTGCGTTCTAGAACGCAACATTGGATCATCTGCAAGCCCATCGACTGGCTAAGTGGCCCATGGGGTCATGCAAGCCGGCCGCCGCAGATGCTTAAAAGAGGCCAGAAAATTTCAGTCAGCCAACGGAGATGCTGGCCTCGTCACTCCTCCACAACGGAAAATGGAGGCAGTCGTCGCCCTCTTCTCGCCCTGAAACGGCAGCGAACTCAATCATCTGCTGTCGAACTTCAAGCAAGAACAGTACTGCATATGCGCCGTACAGGTCTGGTGCATGCGTGAATTCCCGACAATCAGGAATCTCTGTCCAAAAATCAGCTATGTCCTCTGCTGAATCAGGCCCTTAATGCTTACAGTTCAGTTATATCACAAGACTTTCTATATTTCTCTCTTCTTTTGCTGCGTCAGCAAGCATAGCATCTGCACCCAATGACCAAATGAGGCAAAGCATGTGGATGCATGTATGTACAGTATATTGGGGAAAACCTAAAAAAATGGATTGTGCTGATACGTGGATTTTATGTATAAAATAGTATACTGTATTCTGTATCACTTGACTCAAATTCAATTCAACAAGGCTTCTCTCAATAAAAATATATATTTAATAGACACAGACACTTAACATATCTAAAACACACATTTCATACAGCAAATGTATTATAATAAAAACAATATACATGAAAATAGCTTGAAATAAGAGCACTTTTGGCTGCACTATTCAATTTAGTAGTACAGGTTGAGTCTCCCATATCCAAATATTCTGAAATACAGAATTTTTTTTTGCATGACTGAGATTGTGAAACTTTTGCTTTTTGATGGTTCAATGTACACAAAGTTTGTTTGAGCCACAACATTATTGAAAATATTGTATAAAATTACCTGCAGGCTGTGTGTATCAGTTGTATATAAAACATAAATGCATTCTGTGCTTAGATTTGGGTCCCATTCCCAAAATATTTTGTTATGGTATTCCGTTTTTTGGAATAATTGCATATCAGATATCCAAAATGCCCCAGGTCCCCAGCATTTTGGATATGGGATTCTCAACCTGTATTTGTAAATGGTTACCCATAAAAGTGAAAGGGCCTGATTCAGACCCTCTCGCAAGCGGGTCGATGTTTGCCCCACGCGCATGTGCCTTGTCCGACGTGCGCATGCGCGAGCCCCAGTGAGTGACTGAAGTTCAGTCGCTCGGGGCTCGCTACAAGATGGGGCGGCTGTCGATGTTGATTGACAGCTCGCCCCATTTTGTAGGCGAGAAGGGGGGGTGGTTGAGCAAACGCAGGTGTTCCCAAAGGAACGCCTGGCATTTGTGGGCGGCCCTACTGACATCACTCGTGGTGTCAGTAGTGGACTTCCTGTTCTATTAGAGCAGGAAGTCCACTCGGGCTTGCGTGAGCTGAGAGCCTACCACAGGGTCTCGTCGGAAATCCGATGGTCGCGACCATCTCCAGGCCGCTCGCACAAGCTGTGGTTTGTCACCCACCAGCGGGCTGGAGGCGAAAAAAAAGAAAACCTCCCTGATTCAGAGTGAGCGCTCGCCAGCAGCGAGCGGCTCTGAATCAGGCCCAAAGTCTGTCATCTCACTAATCAAAAGCTCCAAGTACGGAGCAAAACTAGTCAACAGACTGGTTAATAATACCCAAAGGCTGCTCCTGGAATTCCTGATATACCTGTCCTGCTGCAGCGTATTGTCAGCCTGTAACACTGAACTGAGAGAATACCACCACCTAAAGTTAAAAGGCAAGTGACTAAGGAAGTAAAGACCCAATGATAATTGGTGCTTTGTACCCCACAGCGGCCGCTGGGAATGTACGCGCCGTGGTCTCTCCTAAAGTGCGGTGATTTGAAATGTTATTTCGGGCCAGATTATCAAGGGTTATTCAGACAATGAATTACGCAAAAAATAAAATGATTGCAACCAAATTTAAAAAGAAAACACAACACATAGCGACTTTCATTATGAACGGACATGTGTTACTTTAAACACATAGATTGGCATTTATACACATATATTAAATTAATATCAGTTTAGTATTGCAGTTAGAATATGCTAGTAACAATATAGGTAGGCATGTCGACATTTTGACCGTATTCAAAAATATAGACCTTCAAAAGGTCGATATTGACAATATATGCAGATCTATATTTTGCATGTCAAGTCAACATTTTGACCAAAATGAATAAAAATTCTCCAAGCACCTTAGATATATGGAAAATATCTGCTTCTGTTATAAAACTAATACTACAAACCATATAAAAAAAAAACAAAAGCAAATTCCGCTGATATAAATGATAGGATTCGACCCAGCATAGTAATACAAGTTAGTTTATCTGTATCACTATCATCTGTACATAGTGAATCTCAAACAATGTATCAATAAACCTTCTAATGTTCAGTCCTGTTTGCCATAAAGCTAGGTACACACTAGACAACTTGCAAACGATGCGATGTAGTCACCGATTTCCCTTGATCTCCCGTGAAAACGATCTAGTGCATACACACTACGACCAAACAATATACAGTGCATCGTTTGGTGGTTAGATCATTAACTATATAATGTAACCATATCGCCTGGTCGTTTGGTAGAGCGTACACACTGCATGTTCTGCGGGGAATCGTTAACGAGATTGATAGATCTTCCTGCATGTTCAAAAGATCTAAAGATGCGTTGACCGACGCCACGGGAGCGTGCATAGTGCATGCACACTTAACGAGTTGAACGATTTGTCTTTCCGATGTGTCGGAATTGGCCAAATTGTTCAAAATATCGTCTAGTGTGTAGGGGCCTTAGTTGTGCAAACAGGAGGAGTGGCTTGTTGGTGGGATGGGGGCACTCGGGAAGTGGGCGGACTGCTCTCAGATTATTTTCATAATCCCAAATGACACCTCCCTGCTTGTCCCTACCCTACGCATTGCACAGCGCCAGTCCAGTGCCGGATTAGTTGTGGGCTGTAGGGAGCGGCACAAAGGGCACCCACACAAAGCGATAAAAACACTAAAAAGAAGACTGTCTCTAATGGAGACATTCACAAATGTATTAGAAGCTAATGGCAGTGGAGCACTTAATTGAAGTTACTTCTAACATCGCCGGCCGCCACATAGCTTGTTCATTACAAGGGCCGACATCTGCATTGTTACTGTAGCAAAAACTTTCTGCCCCTCCCTTCCTTTCCACCATGGCTTCATACAGGCTCCGTCCCCGATGAAATCCAGATTGAGACCTGAGCCTGAGACCGCACAATGGTGTTGGAAGAAGCCCAGCAGTTACATTATAATATTGAAGTTATCATGAGGCACTTGAAAGCAACTTCAGCATATATTGCAAGTATGTAGAAATTGCTGTGTCTGTAAGGAACAGTGATACCCTTAGAGCCACCTGATTTATTTTAAGTGTGACAAATGTCATCCATGTTTCCATAGTAAAGGATTATTCTGCGTAATTAACAGTTGCATCAGGCATTGCCGCGGTGTATTATTTTATCTGTGCGTGTTTGTACTGTATTTGTATCACTCTCATACACTATTACTGTAATATAATACCGTGGTGTGAGTGGGGGACGTTGTTAGTGGTACTTTTTTATATTTTTGCACAATAAAATGGTTGTAAACCCATAGCTAAGCCCCACTGGCCGTACCCCGTATATGAATATGAATTTAAAAGGTGGTAACCCTACACCCAGGGGTGCTAAGAGGCGCCTCTATTTGATATGAGACAGGCTTGACATATGACCCCCTCCGAGGGTGCAATTATGTGGTCCTAATTTTACTGTTGCATTTGGGCACAGCATTTACAGACACCATTCACCTCTCCTCAAATAGCCCCATTTGAGGCACCTCAGACTCTGCGACCTAGCTGCTCCATGCGTCCCATCGGAGACTTTTTCACAAAATATGCATCTTAATTCCCATCAGTAATGCGACAAAGGTACAATGCACATACTGTACATGCCCCCTGAATACTGATGCTGGCTTCTATGTGCCACTCATTTGTTAAACTGGGTGAAAAGGTGAAAGATAGAAATCTGGTACGAGTGACCTGTGCCATGTTCCGTTATAATTCATCTGTGACTTTATACCAATTATTTTACAACGAAAAGACTAATGTTAAGTATCCAGGACTCTAATATGTGGGCGGCTACGATGTGAATAAGATGCAAAATTCAGGAAAAAGTACAAAATTACAGAATTCGCTACCTGTGGCAGAGAGTCTTAAGCTGGGTACACACTAGACCAGGCATGTGAAACTCGTGGCCGGTGGGCAAGAAACATTTTATGCGGCCCAACAGTTTGGGCCAAAATACATATATTCAGCTTCGATCACGGCAGGGGTGACTGGGCCACATATTTGTGTTTAAACTTAGAATGCTGGTCTCTGAAGCGATCAGAGACTAAAGAAGCCTTTGATCGCTTCAGAGGCCAGCATTCCCAGTGATGCAGTTTGCGGGTGTGGGGGTGACGTCATGACGTCAACTGCGATGTGTGCGGCCTGTCCTGCTGGATCTAGTTAAATCTAGTCAGCAGCAGCGTCTACGCAGGAGCGGTGCCCAGCGGTCAGCGTGAAGAGAGATAAGTAAGAGAGAGGTAGGTACTGCACAGGGGAGTGGAGCCTGTTCTATACAGCATAAGGGGCACTACTGGGGGCACAGCATAAGGGGCATAAATGGGGACACTGCATAATGGGCACTACTGGGGACATTGCCTGAGGAGCTTTAATAGAGGGGGCATTGCATAAGGAAATCTTATAAAAATCGGAGCTATAAGGGGCTCTTATGCAGGGGGCACTGTATAATGGACACTACTGGGGGCACTGCGTAATGGGCTCTATTACAGGGGGCATTGAATAAGGGGCATTACTGGGGGCACTGCGTAAGGGGCTCTAATACAGGGGGTACTGCATAATGGGCACATCTACAGTGGCATTCATAAGGGGCTCTAATACAGGGGACATTTCATAAGGGGCACTATGACAGGGGGCTCTCCATTGGTTTATATTAATAATAACCCTTTCAAAATTGCATATAGAACTTTTTTTTTTCTTGCGGACCACACACTCTTAAACCTTGAATATTTGTCCTGGTTCGTACTTTGAGTTTGACAATGCCTGCACTAGACAATGTGTCTTCCGATCTCGCGGATCAGAGCGGCATATCTCGTACATCGTCTAGTGTGTACCCATGATATGTGCGCTTCCTGTGGGTCATTAGCGACATCGCCCATCGGCCCTACTGCAGGGCCAACGGGAGATGTTGCTAACGTAATTCTACAGAATGCAGCATGACACCTCCCTCCCCCCATAGGACCCGGCATCAGCAAGTGTGTATGCACTTGCCTCATGCTGGGTCCTGTCGTTGGGGATATCGCGTTGGGTACATATAGTCTAATGTGTACCCAGCTTAAGTCTCTCTATGCATCTTGTGCCATATGGAGTAAAAACGCGAGGTGTATATGGACACATCTATAGATCTAAAGCAGAGAGGGAATAAAAATAGACTTTTAAGTAGCTGCAGGAACCACAAAAGTAATAGTCCTACTCACCCTAGACAAGTGCAGTTTCCTCTCTGGATCATGAGTATCGGTGACTTATCACCAATACCATAGTAACCTTGTCAATGGGAAAGGAATTCCATTCAACCTCCTTATTTGCATTATCTCGGTCATGTGATGGAGAGAGTCTGCAGGAGTCCAGTCATTGACGGAGGTCATTTAATAGACACATAATAGGATGCATTCCCACAAACTCCACGCTTTGTTTTGGAGCATGGCCTCTGTGCGCTCTCAGCACTAATTGCTTCTACATTCCCAGAACCTGCTCTTGTTCAAACCTTCAAATACCAGCAGAGGAGCAAGACCTTTCATATGTACGGTTATTAGTGCTCCTTGGCCCTCATTTAGCAGCTTTACGCTTGCCTTTTTTGTGTCCTAGTATATATATCACTATTGTTAACTACTCTATAAGAAAAGTAAAACATTTTGTATAATACACCCTGATATTCCACATATAGAAGTATACAAACATTTTGCCTACACCATCTAAACGTTTTATATTGCTAAATATACGTATATATGCAATTTAACTTGCATTTGTAGACCTCCCTTTATCAATAAATAATCAAACATTACTGTAACATACAGATACAAAGGCTATACAAGACTAAACATACAGTACATGCTTACACTAAATATATTTCAGAGCCTAAGGGCTTGTACACATGAATGATGAAATCAAGGCATGCACTGTATGTTCTTATGACTTGCTGAAAGCCTTTTAATGTTGTATCCTGGGAAAAAATAACTGTAATCAAATGTACATACACATTGTGACAAGCGTTCTCTTTAATGTGTTTTGTGCAGGGTGTGCAGTGCACAGGGGCCCCGAGCAGCACACTCTGCATCCATAGTATACGTACATTGTGTCAAACAAGCAGGTCCCTCCACCACCACCGCCCTCTTCCCAGTAAATATCTTCGGAAAGAAGGTGCCACGTAGTGAAAGCAAAGACTCTGTTGTGCGCACAACAATCTTCCCAAATGTGACTGGGAAGATGGTGCCGCAGAGGAGGAGGGACCAGCTTGCCGGCACAAAGTAAGATGCGGGTCTTGATGTGTGGGTGGTGCACCTAAGAGCACGGAAGGGGGCCCATTGCACATGGCCCCTTTGTGTGTCAATACGCCCCTGTGGTGGAAGATTTATACATCAAACCTAAAAGAGGGACAATTTGGTAAGAAAATAGGACAGGGGCGTTAGATGACTTTTTTCCTTCAGTGATGTACAGGGTCAGTGTGAGCCCCCACCTTTCTAGCAGCGCAGTATACTCTATGTGCCGGAAACTATTGCGCATGCGCTGGTCTCTGGGAGCACAATGTCCCTGGTGACTTCTCTACTGCGCATGCACAAATGTGCGCGCTATTTTCCCAGTGATTACTGCAGCACCGATGCCGGACTCCAGAGCAGTCAGTATAACATATGAGTCCAGTGTACAGCGCACACCCTGCACCCATTATAGATATTCCACTGATTATGTAGAAGCTAAGAGGTATACGTCAGAAGGTGTCTTTGTATCCGCTTGTTTTATTTAATTAGTAATGTTTTATTTAATTAGTTATTTAATTAGTTATCAATCATTTGCTTTTCCATTCTGACTTTCAGCAATTATCTACCGCAATTGCTGTCTCGGCACTTCATAAATATAGATAAGGATATAATTACAAAGTGAAAAGCAGTGATTTGTTTTCTGCCGCTAATACTTTGTTTTTTTATGGTCACCGTGACGTTGATGTTGGAATGTAACGAGCTCAAACATTGAAAAATGGGCACAGAACAAGACACAACTCCACGGTGAAGGGGTTAAATTACAATGGCATTTTCCACTCCCCAAGGCTCAGTGAAATAAAATAGTAGACAACAAGCAATTCACATCAGTAAATGAATTGGCCTCAGGCTTAATCAGTCAAAAAGTGTGAGTGACTAATACTGGACCAGTCATTTGTGCCCCTGATTGCACCATATTTTAGTCGCAGGCTGAGAGTGCTTAAGACGGTGAGTCAGGGATCACAGGACATTTAGATCACCTGCTCTCTTGAGAGCAAAATGAGGGAACTGATAAGTGACTTATAAAGATATGACAGTATATCAAGTATTGCAATGTTAGTTTGTGCATTGTTTTATTGAGTAATGTTATACTGTATACGTTTAGCCTGAAACACTAAGTTTTAATATAAATAGTTTCAGGACAATGTTATCAGTGCGGAACAAAATCATGAATAGACTACTTAATAAATTATGTCCTATTTAATATATTATGGGTTCCCCCTGTCTGGCATCCTCTCTTCTGTTTTTGGTAACTTCACCTTCACTTTTCTCTGTTATTTCCTCTTACGCCTCAATCTAATAACACCAGTGTTCTCCCTTTGATTTCTAGGACGGGCACAGAACTGTTTGTCTAATCCTTGTCAGAATGGAGGGAATTGTCAAGAGACACCTGATGGGTTTACTTGTCACTGCCCCACAATGCCTCAGGCATTCACTGGACCATACTGTGGAGCTTTATATGATGCATGTACAGAGTTTAAATGTCCTAACACCCATATATGTCACGCTAACTTTGGATACATAACCTACGAGTGCCACTGCCAGTCTGGAATTAACTGCACCACAAATGAGTGTGACCGTAACCCCTGTGCCCTTCAAAACTCTCAGTGCACAAATGAAGGGGATGGTTTCGTGTGCAAATGCCAAAATGGATACAGTGGTCTGAAGTGCCAAGAGAAGGTGCCGCCATGTGCACAAAACCCCTGTGATCACAATGGTCATTGCCTGGAGAATATGGACAACTACAGCTGTGTATGCCAGACGGGCTACACAGGGCAACACTGTGAGGTTGTAGTAAATAAGTGTGCATCAAACCCATGTCAGAATGAAGCAATCTGTTTGGATAAGGGAGACAAGTACCTATGTTTCTGTGTGCCAGGCTTCCAGGGGCACCATTGTGATATAGACATCAATGAGTGCGCATCCAAACCATGCCAAAACAGCGGGTCTTGTCTCAACCTGATGGACCATTATGAGTGTATATGTGCCACAGGCTACACAGGTAAGAATGCAGGTCATTGGGTGATGGGAAACGTACAAGACTGCATAATACATATCCGGAGATCCTGGATCACACGTGACAAAACTTAATGTCTCTCTTCAGTCTGATTCCTCTGTACTATATATACAGTAATTATATATCTTATACAATTCTGTAAGCAAATATAAATAAGTCATTTTATTCCGTAGTATTATTTGTAAGACGTTCCTTTCGGTTAGTAGACGACTAAATGCTAATAAAATATACTTATAGATGTCCATCTTTGGTCATTCTGGAGGTTATGTAAAATAATCAGTTATTACAGAATGGGTGAGATGTCAGTGAGTTCGTTGATCAATTTAAAGCGGCGATCAGTTATAAGGCAAAACCAGCCTAATCACTGATTGCTTTATATTTAGAGGCGAACTCGCTGAAATTCCTGAGGTTCCGTAATTTTACAGAACTTGTTACATAACCCCCTCGCTCTGATAAGTTAATAAGCTCCCTAGAAAAACCTCAGTAGTCTTCAATCCCCCACTGTGGTCTCCACCCACTGCCTTATTATCCAAGCTCCATACATTAGTATTAGTTGGACTCCACTGGAGAACTGAAATCTATTGGAAGTATTTTTGAGGCAAAAATAGGGGCTAACTTTTACACAGGTACTGAGGGATCACTACGTCTAAAAGAGGATATATGCTTAAATTTAAGTTTTTGGGGGTGATTTAATTCAACAGCATGTGAATAGCCCTGGAAAGGTGTTCCCGGAGCTATTCAATTGACCTCACTGTTAAGCCTGACTACAGGATCTCTGCTCTTATCCTCCTGAGGTGCGAGCAGAAATTCTGACTTAAGTGGCGGCTACGTTGCTGTTTTCCAGGTAAGCACGTCGCTAACAGGATTGCAACTGGCACTTTAGTCGGAGTATGCCAGTTAGCGCGACTAAACAGGCATAGTAACCGTCATCTCTCAGCTAAGTGCAGGGCACCATGGGAACAATTGAATAGCTCCAGGAACTCCTTCAAGGTGCTATTCACATCACATTGAATTGAATCGCCCCCTTTATGCCCACCCCCCAAAAAAACATCCACCCTGCCCCCGATCATATACACAATGAATAGGCCACATGGAGCCAGCACAAACACAGTGTTAGTACACCAATTTTCTGATAACACCTATAGTGGTGAATTATGTAGCTGGTATAGTTATTTGGTTTGTGAATAGGAAGAGAATATTAAAATAGTGATTGTGTAAAAATCTGGAATATGCAATAAACAGATAATTTGGGGATAGATTGACACTCGCTAATGAGGTTTTGATCTCCGTTTAGTATGTAGCAAACAGCAGTAAGCTTTGTCACTGTACCGCTTACGTTACCGATAGCTGACCCTTACATTACCGACACCGATCAGAATCCCGGCGCCGGCATGTGAGAAGAGTGTAAAATTTTAAATGAAAGGGGATAAAAAGGGATAGAGGAAGCAAAAAGATGAATAGAGACATGAATGGGTACACAAAGCGATGATGTAAGGTTATTGTCTGAAAATGGGAGGAGCCAGGACTGGAAGTGGGAGGAGCAATGAGTAGATAGGGGAGGAGTCATGATTCATTCTTAAACTGCCCCCTAAAAGAAAAGTCTGTTGCTGGCAGTGATAGGCTGCCGGTGACACAGCGGAGGATGCTGAGGAGGAGCATGTCCGTGGACCTCACTGGAGAGGTGAGTCTTGTTAAATGCCTCTGGCAATAAACTTTCTATTGTCAGATGATAGATGTGACCCATAAACTTAAACTAAACTTAACTAAAATAAACACACGAGATCAAGTTATGCCGTTTAAATTAACTGGTCAGCTTTATTTAGTTACAATGGTAGGTATGGTGGCAGGAGAAAGAACGGCAAACAACCAGCGTCCACTTGTCTTGGCTAAAAGTATATATCACAACTTGTGAGGGCCAACTATCCCAGACAAGGGTAAGTGTGATCTTAAAAAACTTGCAAGGGCCAACTATCCCTTTCAGAGCAAGTGATGCGGCTTCAACACCCATGCCAATGCACCATTCATCCTGCTCGGTCGAGAGGTGCCGCTGACCCAAATAGGGTGAATTCAGCCTAATCAGTGCATTGAAGGGGTGCGCACAGCTATTACTGCCGCAAGATGGACGCTTCAATATTGCCGTTCTTTCCCTGCTATGAAATAAAGCTGACACAAGACACAATAGGGGAGGGAGGGAGATCAAATTGAAAGGGGCAGATTTTCAACATCAGACTCCCCACACCCTCTCACTTAACACGCCCCATACCCTATCGCCCTATCACATCTGCCCACCTGCTGTCAAATAACAATCAAACATCTTTAACTTTATTAACCCCCTCTATCCCTGACTAGAAGTTTATGTGCCGTCGGTTCTAGCCCAACCTCCGTTATATTAAGTACTGTTTATGAATGGAGCCCTGTTTCTCATGTAGGGGTAACTAAATCCCATTCTTTCTGCGATTGAACATGGGCCTGATTCTGTCAGACACTGTGCCGATGTGAGTTGCAGGGGAGCACAGTCTCAGAAATGTGCCTGAGCGGTGACAGGGGTGATCCTTCTTATTGACGTGTTATGGGAGTGTTGTAGGAATGTCACTGATAGTGTACAGAGACACTTACCCGCTCACATAGGAAGCCATACTAGGATGGAGAAACTGCACCTGCCATAGGGCTGGTGCAAATTTCTATGGTGCATCTAAAGATGCATCAATTAGTATATCAGCATCTACGGTAGCTGACAGTGGCAGTCTCAGTCTTTGCACATTCATACGTACGGCTGTACACTAGGAAAGGGCTTTGCAGCAGCATTGGCTGAAGGTTGCTGACGTGCGACTGGCAAAATACTCAGACACTAGCTGGCATCGTCTGACTCGGGGCATATTTACTAAAGTCTGGGTTTTTTAGAAGTGGAGTTGTTTCCCCTAGCAGCCAATCAGATTCTAGCTATTATCTTCTAGAAGGTGCTAGATGAATGATAAGTAGAATCTGGTTGCTAGGGGTAACAGCTCCACTTCTAAAACCCTGCACTTTAGTTGATATACCCCTCAGAATCAGCCCCTATATGATGTGAGTATATTGAGAGTTGCGTCAGTAGCTCTCATTCAGTGTTAAGGGTTTTTAGTGATGTTTCCAGCAATTTTCTGTTCTTCTGGTGGTACTGTATGTGTTTACTAACCTGCGGCCTTGCAGCAGCTGCTCTGAGCCATAATTCCAGCACCAGGTGTGCACCAGCCAGTGGGAAAAAGTTCACAATGTAGAGCTGATCTAATTGGCTGCTGAGAGCCTACAAGCACTGATGATTGACTCCTCCTACTGTAACTACAGTATGGCTGCTGCTTTGATTGGTCTCAGCAGCCGTGTGGCTGTATAGTGAATGGCTGCACGTGCGTGGCCAATGTGTTCCGCGCCGACACCCCCCTCTTCCCTTTTCACCAGTGGGTGAAAAAGAGATATTTAAAAAATATTGGTGAAAAAATAATCTTAACTCTCATCAGATGGCCTCGTGAGGTATTTGGCCTACTGGGAGATTCCTGGTAAAGTCTTCTTATCCTTTTATGATGACGTTCTTCAAGCTAATTGACGGCTATTATGGCAGAGAGGGACTAGAGACCAGAATTAGAAGGTAAAGACAAGTTAGAGGCCATCCCTAGAAGTGTGCGATGTGAGACAGGTCTCTCCTCATAAGAGGTATGGCCCTGGCACTAAGACTAGTACTATAATACTGCATAAGCACATCATTTGAGTTCTGTAGCATCCCTGTCCGCACACTTTCTGCTGTAGCATAGAAACCAGACAATGCGTGAGCATGTGTTGGCTGATTCTGAGTTGGGAGCAAAGCAAAAAAAAAAGAGCAAGTAACCTTGCACCTTGGTAAATTCATGGGGATTTAGTTAATAGACCGGCGGACGCAATGCCTCCGGTCTAAATCCCGACACTACCTGCCCGACACGGGACTTAAGATAGGTGTTGAAATACTGACGCCTATCTTAATCCCGACGCCGGAAGACCGACCCCCGCCATCCCGATTGTCCTGTGCCGGGTAAGTATAACACTTAGCCCGGGGATGGGGAGGTTAGGTACCCCCCCGGGGAAGGTTAGGGTTAGGCTAGGGGAAGGGCTGGTTAGGGTTAGGCACCCCCCTGGGAGGGTTAGGTTTAGGCTGCGGGAAGGGGGGTTAGATTTAGGCACCCCTGGGGGGAGGTTAGGCACTAGGGGGGGAGGTTAGGATTAGGCACCCCTAAGGGCGGGTTGGGGGGGGAGGGGAGGGTTAGGATACTTACCACTGGGCGTTGGGATCTTCTACTGTCGGCCTTCCACTGTCGGGATATGAACCGGCGGCTGTTGAGCCGTCTGTATTTCAATCCCATTCCAAGCCATGGTGTGGGGGTGATAAAGAATGTGCAGAGAGATTTAGATTTGGGAGGGGGGTGTTCAAACTCAAATCTAAATTGCAGTAAAAAAGTAAAGCTGTCCAGTATATTGTATGTGGACTGCTGCATGTAAAAGCAGCCAGTATTTACCAAGCATGCAAAAAATAAAGTACTTGCACCCCTTGCATTGCAGCATGGTTTGTTCCAGAAAGTTCCTTGATATTGTTTTGCTTTGCTATCAACCCTGAATCAGCCCTCGTGTGTCTATTCACTTGGATGACTATAGTTGAAAATTGCCACCAGTTTATCACAAAGAGGCTGTGTTTTCCCAAAAGGGCTTGTTGGTGAAGCTTTAAAGGTGGGTACACACTAGACGATATGTCGTCCGATCCCGTGGATCAGAGTGTCATATAAGGTATATCGTATAGTGTGTACCCATGATATGCGAGATCCCTCTGTCACGACCAGGGTTTCTCGGCATGGTGGTCGACGGATAATACCTGTGAGGTCACTGTGGCGGGGGGTGTCTGGCGCTGGTGCTTGGCGAGGGGCATTGGCTGCGCCTAGTTCTGTGCGGGCACATTGTCACTCTGGCTGGTGAGGCCTGACGGTGCTTCCGTTCCTCTCAGCATGGGCGCCGCCATCTTGCCTCCGGCCATGTGATTCAGTTGTCCAATCCTGGTGGATCATGTGCTCTCTCCAGCCAGTCATGGCGCGGCACTTGGTATTTAGGAAGGTCCAGAGTCTTCCTTCTTTGCCAGTGCAACGTGTTTCTCAGCAGCAGCTGAGAGAGAGTTCCTGAGCTCGTTACCTGCCTCCTTGGAAACGCTACCTAGCCTGTTACCCTGCTTGCTCCAACCGCTGGACTTTCCCTGCACCCTGCATTTACCTTCCCCCTGCCTGAGTACCTGAGTCTGTTGTCACCCTGCACCTTGCCTCCACTTACACTCTGCTGGACTCACTTCAGCCTGCAAATTCACTTCAACCTGCAATTCATTTCAGCCTCACCACACCTGCATACTAGACTGTTCCTGCCTGTCACTATCTGGACATTCTCCCATTTGCTTTACTACAGATCTCAAGTGCACTTCAGTGTTAAAGCTGGACTATTTCTTTGCCATATCCATGTCTACTAAGTCACTCATTAAAAGTTCCACATTTTCATTTAAATCTGCTTCTGTGTCTGCTCCTGTCACCACCCTGGGTCCACAACAAAACCAGAACCTCACAGTTTGCACTGGTCCCATGGATCCGGCCACGGAACAGGAGTCTGAAGTGGATTTATTCCGGTGTATTGCTGGCCGTTTAGAAAACCTGGAAGCTATGCAGCACCAAATGGCTCAGTTTCTACAGGAGATGTCTAAAAGACAAGATAATCTGCAAACCTCGTTATCCACCCCTGGGGTATCAGCAACTACACTTACTCCTGTGCCTGGTAATACAGGGAACAGGGTATCTCCCCGTTTACATCTTCCTATGCCAAGCAAATTTGACGGCGATCCTAAGCTCTGTCGTGGCTTCCTGAATCAGTGTGATATACACTTCATTCTACAGCCTGATAAGTTTCCCACTGCAAGAACTAAAGTGGCATACATTGTGTCTTTGTTCTCCGGCTCGGCTTGGGCCTCCCCTCTCTGGGAGCATTCAGATACACTGCTGGATAACTATGCAGGCTTTGTGTCATCATTCAGGAGGATTTTCGACGAACCTGGACGCACTGTGTCAGCATCGTCCAGTATCATGACCCTGAGACAAGGAATCCATCCTGTCAGCCAATATGCCGTACAGTTTAAAATTTTGGCATCAGAGCTCAAGTGGAATGAGGAAGCCCTTGCCTCAGCCTTTTGGCATGGACTTTCGGACCGACTAAAGGATGACTTGGTCACCCGTGAGCTTCCCACTAATTTAAGCAACATGATCTCACTCTGTAACAAGATTGACCTGCGCTTCAGGGAACGTCAGGCTGAAAAGCACAGAACTGACCGGCAAAGGTCATTTACTCCTCCCTTACCTACCCGTCCACGCCCTTCCCCTATTGCAGAAGAGCCTATGCAGGTGAACCAAACCCATCTCTCTAAAGAGGAACGTCAGAGAAGGATACTAAAAAACCTCTGCCTAAACTGTGGAGATTAGGGTCACCTGGTGGCCCCCTGTTCCCGTAAATTGGGAAACGCCCGTTCCTAACTGACCCTGGGGACATCAAGTTAGGAGTTATGAGCCCGTCCCCAAATACTAAAGATTTCAAAATTACCTTAGCTATAGATCTCAAGCCTAAACCTGTCTTCGCTACTGCTCTTCCAGATTCTGGAGCAGCCGGAAATTTCATGACTTCCAGCTTAGTTGATAAACTACAGATCCCTTGTTCATCTCTCAATCACACAATTTCCCTGACCTCTGTAGATGGACGGCCTTTAGCTAATGGAGTGGTCACCAAAGAAACTCAACCAGTATTAGTCCGTATCGGAGCCCTCCACTCCGAGTCTTTAAAGTTCTTTGTGATACCCGAGGCTTCTCAAGAAATCATTTTAGGATTACCCTGGTTACGCCAGCATAATCCCAGGATAGACTGGTGTTCAATGCAAATTCTTTCATGGGGGACTGACTGTCAGAAATCCTGTCTTCCCAAGATACGACCTGTAAGAAAAACAGTTTCATTAATATCTCCAGTTATTCCTAAGGAGTACCAGATATTCACTGATGTTATTTCCGAACAACAGGTGAATGTCTTACCTCCTCACAGAGTATGGGATTGTCCAATCGATCTGATGCCTGACAAGATGCCACCCCGTGGTCGCACCTATCCTCTATCCTTGCCTGAGACTCAAGCTATGTCTGAATACATCCAGGACAACCTAGCGAAAGGATTTATTCATCCCTCCACCTCTCCTGCCGGAGCTGGGTTCTTTTTCGTCGGCAAGAAGGCTTAAGGCCTTGTATAGATTACCGGGTCCTTAATAATATAACAGTCAAGAATTGGTATCCGCTTCCACTGATCACAGAGTTGTTCAACAGGGTTAAGGGGTCCATCATATTCTCAAAGTTAGATCTGAGAGGGGCCTATAGTCTCATCCGCATTTGCGCTGGTGATGAATGGAAGACCGCCTTTAATACCAGAGATGGACATTTTGAATACCTTGTGATGCCCTTTGGGTTATGCAATGCCCCTGTGTGTTTCAGGGCTTTGTTAATGAAATTTTCCAGGACTTGTTATATGTCTCGGTTGTTGTCTATCTGGACGATATACTGATGTTTTCATCTTCTGTAGTGGAACATCATGAACATGTGAAGGAAGTATTATCCCGTCTGAGGAGGAATCCCCTTTACTGCAAATTGGAGAAATGTGTCTTTGGTGTGCCCAGTGTGCCATTCCTTGGTTACGTCATCTCTGGCTCCAGTCTAGAAATGGACCTCAAGAAGGTACAGGCAATTTTGGATTGGTCCCGACCTCAAACATTGAAATCCATCCAGAGACTGCTTGGGTTCGCCAACTACTATAGATGCTTTATCAAGGGATTTTCGTCATTGCTGGCTCCCATTACAGCCCTGACCCGCAAAGGCGGTAATCCTGCCCTATGGTCACCTGAAGCAGAAACAGCTTTCCAGCTCCTAAAACAAGCCTTTATTTCTGCTCCAGTCCTACGACAACCAGTTCTGGATAGGCCTTTTCTTTTGGAAGTGGATACGTCATCAGAAGCTGTGGGAGCAATCCTATCCCAGCATTATGAGGATAATCGAGTTCATCCCTGTGGGTTTTTCTCCAAAAAGTTTTCTCCTGCCAAAATAAATTATGCTATAGGTGAACAAGAACTCTTGGCAGTGAAATTGGCATTAAAAGAATGTGGATACCTGCTGCAAGGAGCAAAGTTTCCTTTCACTGACCATAGGAACCTCCTCTTCCTCAAGAATATCCAGTGTGTGAGCCCTCGTCTGGCCCGATGGGCAATATTTTTTCTCGGTTCCAGTTCACTCTGACCTTCCGGTCAGGAGCTCTTAATCAAAAAGCAGACGCTCTGTCCAGATCTCTCCTCTGTGACGACAATCCGGAGACCCAACGAAATGCCCCTGTCTTGGAGTCAAAAGTTTTCGCCACCATACAGTTACAGCCTCCTACTGGGAAGACTTTTGTGGCCCCGGAGTTAAGGAAGCAGCTCCTCACCTGGGCTCATTCCTCTAGCTTTGCAGGCCACTCAGGTACTTGAAAGACTCTGGAATTTTTAAAGAGAGAATATTGGTAGCCATCCATTAAGGTGGACGTATTGGAGTTCATTTCTTCATTTAACTCTTGTGCTCAGCATAAATCTTCACATCAAGCTCCGGCTGGCGAGTTGTTGCCATTACCTATTCAATCACGTCCATGGACGCATCTCTCCATGGACTTCGTAACGGATCACCAAACTCTCAGGGTTACATTACCATCTGGGTCGTCATAGACTGATTTTCTAAAATGGTCCATTATATACCCCTAAAGAAACTGCCTACATCTCCTGACTTGGCTCACCTGTTCGTTCAACACATATTCCGTCTCCATGGTCTTCCTGCTGAAATAGTCTCTGACCGTGGTGTTCAATTTGTAGCCAGATTTTGGAGAGCCTTATGTTTTGTTCTTCAAGTAAAACAAAATTTTTCCACGGCTTATCACCCACAAAGCAATGGATCTACTGAGAGGGTTAATCAAGACCTTGAGACCTTCCTGAGGATTTTTATGTCATCTTCCTAAGACAATTGGTCTGAATTACTGCCATGGGCTGAATTTGCAAATAACGCCTCCTACCACTCTTTTAAAAAGCAAACTCCATTCCAAGTTGTCTACGGTGTTCATCCTCGGGTTCCTGAATTTCAAAGCCTGTCTGTCTTCAATGTACCAGCCGTAGAGGACACTGGCCCTCATTCAGAGGCGCTCGCAAGAAGTGAGTGCTCGTTCTGAATGAGGGCGGCTGCTTCTATTTTTTAGTGCGGCCTCCTGGTGGCTAGCTAAGCTGTGGGTTACCACCTACAGCTTAGCGACCGACCAGGGTAATGGTCGCGATGGTCAAGACCATCGGGACCATCGGGGCTTGCGACGAGACCCTAAGGTTGGGTCTCTGCAGCCGCAAGCCCCAGGGAGCTTCCTGCTCTGATCGAGCAGGAAGCTCCCCACTGACATCACTGCTGATGTCAGTGCGGCCACCCACAAAGCGGTAGGCGCTCCTTAAGGAACGCCTCCATTTGTGAAACCACCACCCCCGCCACGCCTACAAAACGGGTTAAGCTGTCGATCAACATCAACAGCCGGCCCTTTTGTAGTGAGCTCCGGAGCGAGAGAGTTTCTCTCTCGCTTCAGGGCTTGCGCATGCGCAGTGTGGCCGCTGCGCGTGCGCAGGACCAAAACATCGACCGTTGCGAGCGCGCAGCGCTTGCGACCGGGTCTGAATGAGGTCCACTGTATGAAAATTTGCTTCTATTTGGACTCAAGTACGTGTTGACTTGGAGAAAGCGTCCTCCCTCTAAAAACATCAGGCAGATAAAAGGAGTAGGAAGGTGCCACGCATCCAAGTTGGAGACCAAGTCTGGTTGTCCACCCGGAACCTACGGCTTAGGGTACCTTCGATGAAGTTTGCCCCCACGTTTCATCGGGCCCTTCTCCATCATAGAAATCATCAACCCAGTGGCTTATCGCCTTCAGTTGCCTCCTTATCTGAAAGTACCCAAGTCTTTTCATATTTCCCTACTTAAACCCCTGGTACTGAACAAGTTCCACAGAGTTCTTCCTTTTCCCCCTCATATCCAGACTGAAAGGGGCGTGGAGTTTGAGGTCTCCCAAGTGCTGGATTCTCTGCTTCGCAGAGGACATTTGCAGTACCTGTTAGACTGGAGGGGTTACGGTCCAGAATAGCGCTGTTGGACCGATGCCCGAGTCATCCATGCTCCCGCACTCATCAAGAAGTTCCCTGCTGCCCATCCGGAGAAGCCTGGTGAGTGTCCTGAGGCCACCCATAAGGGGGGAGAGGTACTGTCACGACTAGAGTTTCTCGGCATGGTGGTCGACTGGTAATACCTGTGAGGTCACTGTGGCGGGGGGTGTCTGGTGGTGGCGCTGGTGCTTGGCGAGGGGCATTGGCTGCGCGTGGTTCTGTGCGGGCACATTGTCACTCTGTCTGGTGAGGCCTGGCGGTGCTTCCGTTCCGCTTGGCATGGGCGCCGCCATCTTTCCTCAGGCCATGTGATTCAGTTGTCCAATCCTGGTGGGTCATGTGCTCTCTCCAGCCAGTCATGGCGCAGCACTTGGTATTTAGGAAGGTCCAGAGCCTTCCTTCTTTGCCAGTGCAACGTGTTTCTCAGCAGCAGCTGAGAGAGAGAGTTCCTGAGCTCGTTACCTGCCTCCTTGGAAACGCTACCTAGCCTGTTACCCTGCCTGCTCCAACCGCTGGACTTTCCCTGCACCCTCCATTTACCTTCCCCCTGCCTGAGTACCTGAGTCTGCTGTCACCCTGCACCTTGCCTCCACTTACACTCTGCTGGACTCACTTCAGCCTGCAAATTCACTTCAGCCTGCAATTCTTTTCAGCCTCACCATACCTGCATACTGGACTGTTCCTGCCTGTCACTATCTGGACATTCTCCCATTTGCTTCACTACAGTTCTCAAGTGCACTTCAGTCCTATACCTGGACTATTTCTTCACCATATCCATGTCTACTAAGTCACTCATTAAAAGTTCCACATTTTCATTTAAATCTGCTTCTGTGTCTGCTCCTGTCACCACCCCGGGTCCACAACAAAACCAGAACCTCACACCCTCGGGTCATTAGCGACATTGCCTAACAGCCCTACTGCAGGGCAGTGATGTGCGGTCAGGTGAGGCAGAGCCTGTCATACTGTACTTAGGTATACTCCAGGTTTTTTACTAGAAAAATTATAAGGAAAAATGATAAGAAAATATTATAAAGATCTTCTTTGTATTATTTTAATCATTTTTATAGTCAAAACTCTGGAGTAAAAAGTGTATGACAGGTGAGTCACTGCCTCCCCTATCTACCTCTTCCGCATGCCCACAGGAACCCTCGGGCTCGTATGTGTATCTGTAAATCTGGCTTTGATACTAGTCAGTGCCTCCCCAGCCATTTACCTCTCCGCACGTCACTGTTGCAGGGCTGACAGGGGATATCACTAACGTGGTCATGCTGCAGAATGCAGCATGGCACGTCCCTCCCCCTCCTCGTCAAACGGCAAGTGTGTATGCATTTGCCGCATGCTGGGTCTGTCGCCAGCGATATCGCGCTGGGTACACATTGGCTGATGTGTACCCAGCTTTAGACAGCAACAGCAGCAACCTGATGATAGGGAATGAGAGGTCACATTTTTAGGGTATTCATGTGTGCAAATTAACTTTATTTTCTGATCTGCCAGAGCTGGGTTCTCTTAATGGGATGTATTTTGCACCTTCCAGTTATACATTGTGAGAGATACATTTCTAAGTGCTCTTTGCCCTAGTGTATAAAAAAATAAAAAACTATTCAAATACACAGACGTGCAGCATGTAATAAAGGCTGACATCACTTTGCTCTCATGATAAGTTTAAGCCATAAATAAGGCCATACTGAGCAGTATTTAGGTGAATAATGGACACCTTTAAACTAAAGAGTGGTAATTCAGAAGTGGTAGGTGGTTGGCCTTTGATATGACATCTACCTTTGGCCCTGATTCAGAGCCGGACGCTCTGACCAGAGCGCTCGCTCTGAATCAGGGCCCACCTCCATTAATATGGAGCGTCCTCCTGGACACTCGTATAGCTGTGGGTCACCACCCACAGCATATACGAGCGTGCAGGATGATGGTCGCGATGGTCTTGACCATCGCGACCATCGAAACTGCGAGCAGAAGCCTGCGGTTGAGTTTTTCAACCGCAAGGCCAGGAGTGATTTTTGCTCTATCAGAGCCAAAATCACTCCCACTGACATCACTAGTGATGTCAGTGGGGCCGGCTTCGGACGGTAGGCGTTCCCTTGGGAACGCCTCCGTCTGGCAGGCACGCCCCCGGCACGCCCACCAAAGGGGGCGTGCTGTCAGTCAACATCGACAGCACGCCCCCTTTGATGAGACACTACGAGCGAAGGAAAGTCCTTCGCTCGTCGCGTCTCGCGCATGCGCACGACGGAGCTCCCTCCGTCGTGCGCATGCGCAGTGCAGACCATCGACCCACTTGCGAGCGGACAGCCGCTCGCGAGTGGGTCTGAATGAGGGCCTTTGTGCACAGTGCTTCCTCTAGTTTGCAGGGTGTCTCCTCAGACCATCCAGACACACCAGCCAAACCAAAGCAATGTTACGGTGCTTATCCAGTGTACTTTGTAAATGAGATCCGGCGGCTTGCACGGATGCATGTGGTACCACTGTGTTGTGATCAAATAACCGTCATCCGCTAACTATGGTGTTGTAAGATTTGTAGTTCTCTGATGCCTCCTACAGATACAACCATGTCTGCCTCAGGATGACTGCAGTTATTAAACATACTAATACAGACTGACTATAAATCATAAGACTGATATCCTGATGAGATGTTTTATGTTACTTTGTAAGCCTGGATCATAGTGTGATCGCTGCAGGGATTTGTTGCATTTGCCGGCTTCATTGTTTATTTCATTGAAAGTTAAACAACGTTTATATAAGTTTAAGGGGCCCATTTATTAATGATCGCATTTTGCAACGCGATCAGGGCATCCAGTACCGCCCATGATCGCATTGCAAAATATGATCATAGCGGCTGAATGTATGTACCGGCACATGCAGGGAGACTGGCTCCGTAAGGAGCCCGTCCCTGCGATGTGACCGGAGTGCACATGAGCGGTGCCCATTGCTGGCAGAGGGATCTGGGTGATCCCTCCGCCAGCTGACATGCGGTAAGTCCCATAGACTACAACGGCTAATGCTATCAGATGGCGTT
This sequence comes from Taudactylus pleione, assembly GCA_031769625.1. Lineage (NCBI taxonomy): Eukaryota > Metazoa > Chordata > Amphibia > Anura > Myobatrachidae > Taudactylus > Taudactylus pleione. Next base: position 1,982,619 of record JAUIMM010000009.1, on the reverse strand, counting down.
AGCTGCTGGGGCCAATATCGGGAATGCGAATTGATACATTTGGCAGCATCGCATCCCCCATGAAACCTATGGGGGAGGCGGCTGCCGGCAGCAATGGAGGGATCGCAGCAGGTATTGGAGATACCTGCTGCAGACCCTCCTTCATACATCCGGGGGATACTTAGTATTTGAGGTAAACCCCCGAAAACTGGCGTTTTCGGGGAATTTACCTCAAATTAACTTTGATAAATGGGCCCCAAGATGTATATTTATACAGTGATATAAGACCGCCAGTCAACAATCTGATGCAGACTAAAGGCCCCCATACATCAGCAATCTGAAAACCACAATTGAACAATTTGAAGATTTGTTGCCTGATCTTAGGATTTCCCAATCTAGCAATCTGCGCCCATACATTACAGATCTTTTTCAGCAAACACAGATCTGCCAATCTTGAAAGGCCCATCATTTTACTAGTAACGGTCTGCAAATCTGCTGATCATCTCCATACACTAGCAATCTACAGCCCCAATCCATTTGTGAAATCCAACATGTTGGACAATCTGATTAAACAATTCCAATCACTTTTTGCATTGCAGAATTGCCACAATCGATTGCTGATTTATGAGGACCTTTATTTGTGACTCCTGGTACAGACCGCAATTTGAAGTGTATGCAATACATGGGCTTCACAGTTCAGTGTGCAAAGAGTCTAAAGAAATAAGAGATTTGTCAAAACGCAGCACCCAGTCAGATTTCATCCATTTTTTATTTAATACATTCTGTAAAATGATAGCTAGAATCTCATTTGTTGCTAGGGGGCAACACCTCCACTTGACCTCTTTGGAAGGTTAGACAATTATACCCCATAGACTGAGGATAGACACCCTACTACATGTACACACATACCCTCTAGGGCAGGCCTGGCCAACCTGTGGCTCTCCAGCTGTTGTGAAACTACACATCCCAGCATACCCTGCCACAGTTTTAGCATTCCCTAATAGCAAAACTGAAGCAGTGCATGCTGGGACTTGTAGTTTTACAACAGCTGGAGAGCCACAGGTTGGCCATTCCTGCTCTAGGGTTTTGCTGGGAGCCAATTAACTTCCCAGTATATTTTTGGAGTGTGGGAGGATACTGGAGCACCCGGAGGAAACCCACACATCCACAGGGAGAATATACAAACTCCACACAACTAGAGCCATAGTGGGAATTGTACCTACGACCTCAGTGCTGTGAGGCAGTAATGCTAACCAATACACTGTCTGTGCTGCTCCAGTAATACTATTTATAGTGAAAACATTGTATGTAGCTCTGTTTGCAAATTGAAATCAGGTTTTCTACTACAATAACAAAGAATTGCATTGTCAAAATAAATTGCTCTGTAATGTATATCCCAAAATTGTCTACTATCATATATATATATATATATATATATATATATATATATATATATATATATATATATATATATATATATAATCTGCTGTTGCATACTGTAAAATGACAATAGTAATGGCAACTCTAGTACACCATCCAGTATGAAATCCAGTCCTTGGTTTAGCTCCGTCCTTGTCAGCCTCCTAGCAGCTACAGACCTCAGACTGGTACTATTAGGCACAGGGTAGGGACAGTTATAGATGAGTGTGGGGATGTGAGGTGCACAGCTAAGGAATTCTTTTTGTAATCAATCATTTTACTTGGTTTGCAACATGTGTGTCCAGCGGTTTGAAAGCAGACACCCAAACCCCCACCACTTGTTACAAAACTAACATAATCCAATTAGAAAATCAGATAAAGAGACATTGCAGAGAGATCTGTTATACAACATATTATTCACTACAAGATAGGAATGAGTTTATTAATGGTCAGAAGATAAACAGCAGCTGCTTATAAACAACTTAAAAATGACGACTGATCCATAGTTACAGACAAGAGACCATTATCTATAGCAGTATCAAAAATTTCACAATATTATTTTGGAATATCTGCAAAAACTTGCTGAAAACGGCTCACCAGTTCAAATAGATAATGTGACTATTGCCAAAATAGAACAATCATTTATAATTCTATTACAGAGCAGTTTTAAAAAATGTTTTCATGTACAGAGTAGACGGAAATTTGTGCCTCCATAGGGCTGGTGGAATGTTCGATAGTGCGACCAATTGTGCATCCTAATGCGCAAAGCAGCGGACTAGCACCGCAACCAATGGGCGGCTCTGTACGAATTCCATCAGCTTTGGCATTAGCATAAAGATCGAGTCGCTCTGTGTAAAAAGATTCAACGGCATTAGCGTCCATCTCTGAATCAGTCCTACACATGAAAACTAGAACTCCCTATGCAATTTTATTAAAGAATTGTAACTGTCATACAACTTACTTTAAGATTAAGACGCTTGCTATAGTGCACATATTTTATTTGTTAAGAAATACGCTATGAAACAGCATATTTGACAGTTGGACATGTAGATTGTTTTTAAGGGAGAAGAGGGGTGTTGGGAGCAGCCTAGGACTATAGAGGTGATGCGGCTGGGGAATGTCGCCACGCTTCAGCATTACAAGCATATGTCACCTTAGCAACATGGCCGTGCGTTTATTGCTTGGTTGCTTTTTCTCCCTTACCCCACTGTCTTTATTTAAAGAAATTGTATTTGCGGCAGCTAAGCAGTATTCAAACTGATCACTATGTACAATGCCTGCCCCATCGCCGCCCACACCGATGCCGCTGAGGCCCGCTACCATCCCCGGGTTCTGGCCGCAGCTAACGCCCGCTACCCCCCCCGCGCCTTTCCCCCGGATCCCGCTGCAGCTAATGGCCGCTTCTTTCCCCCAAGCCCACCACCGCTAAAGCCTGCAAATGACGGCCATCTTTGTGCACCCAAGTGAAGCCACAGTGAGTGGAGGAGGCTCCTACTGCGGCTGCGCAACAAGTTGAAATTTCCTATCTATTCAGTGGCACATTCTTGAGGTAATAGTTTAAAAACTGTAACTTTCTAATTTACCTGAACCCCAAAAGCACGTGCCCTGGTACAATAGCTACCTAATAAAACAAACCCCAAGTGTAAATTCGCCCCCTACCCTGAGTTATGCCTTCCCAAAAATTCCCCATAGAGAACAGAAGAAAAGTTGTCCTAATTGAGAATGTCACAAAAAAGTGACAGTTGGAGCTTTAGATTACTCCCAAATCCTAATTTTTTATATTTATACCCTGAAATTTGGCATGCACCACCGAGCGACAGTTCTACCCGGCCATGCCAAGTTTCAGCTCGGTACCTCCAACAGCTTTTGAGGTGTAGCCCCTTAAACACCATGCCCCCCCCTACGGAATTCTCTATGGAGATTCCGTTTTTTGTTTTTTTTTAGATGTAGCCTTAATATATATATATATATATATATATATATATATATAATATAGTTTCATACACACACACATAACATCCAATGCTACGGCACTCACGGGGTCCACAAATTCCTGAGCCGGGTGCCCTCCACAGTCAGTCTCTAACAACAAGGCAGACTGAACATACCAATCGCAGGGCGGCACTCCGTAAAAAACTTCTCCAACAACAGTGAGTAGTTTTGCAACGTTTCAGCGCTTTATTCGGCGCTTTTGTCAAGCATACATATCAAACATGCATATAACACTTACCACATATAAATAGTAGTTAGGCACCATGCCTCACGGAGATATCACTTCCGGATTCCGAAAGCGTAAGCCTGCGGACCCGGAAGTGACCTCACAACATCACAACAGCATCGAACGGTTGCCGTAGCAACCGCAATGCTGCCCAAAATGTATACATATAATAACAATACACACAAACATTTAAAATTGTCGAAATGCTCATCAGACTACAAAACGGAGCGCCTACTAATACATATACATTTCTCAACAAAATGGAAAAACTGAAAAATAAGAAAACAAAATGGGTAACAGCATACACGATAATTAGTACAGAAAACCTTTTAAATAATGCGTAACTGAATACATATAAATACATATCAACTACTTGTAATGAGAACCTAGACACTAACACCACTGCACATACTTACGTACCCATCAAGACCCTCCCATTGATATCAGACCATCTGAAAAAACAAAGAATATCGAAACCATCGCAGTAAACTTATATAATAGCAACAGAGAAAACGTATAAAGTAGCAGAACCACATCAAAGCCCAGATAAAGATGTAATAATTACATTCAATAACTTATTCAAACAAAACACTGGAGACCCAGCATTTCATTTAGCCCACGAGGAGAGAGTGAGTCTAAGCGCATAATCCATTGGGACTCACACTGTAACAATTTATGTCCACGATCACCACCTCTAGCAAGTGGTGGAATGTGGTCGATAATTTTATATCGAAGTGCTGAAAGATTCTGGCCTGCAGTGACAAAATGTCGTGCCACTGGTTGCTCACTGGTACCTAGGGCAAGGGCAGAACGGATGGCAGAACGGTGTTGGGCCATCCTTTCTTTTAAAGTACATTCCGTCTTACCTACATAGATCTTAGAGCAGGGACATGTTATGACATACACTATAAACTTGGTGGTACATGTTACAAAGTGTCTGATGTTATATTTAATGCCAGAATAAGGATGGAAGAAACATGAACCTGTTTGTAGGGAGCGACAAGTGATACAATTGGGACACCTAAAGCACCCCACTTTCGGGGTACCCAAAAAAGACTTATTGCCGCTAGCCTTGCCCATTGATGTAACATCATTGCGAACCAGATAGTCTCTCAAATTCTTGCCTCTCTGATAACCTGACATCAATTTTTTGTAATGCAACATATTTAGATCCTTATTAGATGTTATAATGGGCCAAAGCGATTTTGTTTGCTTATTAATATCAGTACTACGATGGTTGTATTTATTGATCCAAAGATACAGGGAAAAAGAGCAGTCAGCGCTCACATGCAAGGGATAGTTATTACCACTAGCTGCTTCTCCGGAAGGTGTTCTAAACTCTCCCAATAGCAGAAAATACAAGACAGGAAAAAAGCGCTCTGTGGTAAAGAGATATATAGATGTAAGAATGTGTAAAGGGTTTGGGGTCTGGGTATTGTGATCTTAATGGCTGAGTGGAGAATCTATATATTATAGTGAATATATACAAATATATACATACACACACAAGTGTATATACATATATATGTACATATGAATATGATTCTCTTTAAAGATAGATGTATGATGTCAGGTGGGCAATAACTTGAGGCTGGTAGTTGATAAATAATTCGGAATTTTGTCCAATGATTATTGTGAATGATGTTTTAATAATAACAGCAATCATTCTCTCTGCTTCTGACAGGTGGGCAACAACTGTAGGCTGGATGTTGTGAATTGGAAGATGATATGATGTGATATAGTCCTTATAGAATGCCAGATTATTAGGAAAACCTGGGCATAACTGCAGGCAGCACAATTATTGGGGGGTATTCACATAACTGCAGACAGAGCACACACAGAGCTGAATCCAGTCATTACAAGAACACTCATTCCCTTTAAATGGCTTATTCACTCAGCCATTAAGATCATAATACCCAGACCCCAAACCCTTTACACATTCTTACATCTATATATCTCTTTACCACAGAGCGCTTTTTTCCTTTCTTGTATTGATCCAAAGATGCCTATCCAAACTACAATCCTTTCTGACATTAGCCCCGGATGGTAGTTTGTCAACAGGAATGGCAACTGCTTTTGCTTTAGCTTGATCTAAAACAGCCTTCTGATAGCCTCTCTGTAAAAACTTAGCATACATCATATCAACCTGTTGTAACGCCACAGACCTGTCAGGTGCAATTCTTAATGCTCTCAAGAACTGTGAAAATGGCAGAGCATTCTTCAGAGGCACAGGATGTGCACTACTCGCCAATAGGATATTGTTTCTATCGGTCTGTTTTGAAAACAGAGAAGGCACTAATTGACCATTTCTCTTAGTTATGGTAACATCAAGAAAATTGACGCTATGCATATCAACAGAATACGTAAATTTAACAGGATCAGTGCGACTATTATGCAACTCAATGAAATCTGCAAACGATTGTTGCGAACCTTGCCATACTATGAAAAGATCATCGATGTATCGATAATAGGCTAAGATATTACTAGCCACACCAGGATCCGAGAAAAATATGTCAGATTCTACAGCAAACATAAAAGCATTCGCGTACGATGGGGCCACATTGGACCCCATCGCACAACCGGATACCTGCAAAAAATATTGCCCGTCAAACATGAAATAGTTGCGGGTTAGGACCAACTCCAACAACTGTAAAAAGAGCTCTACAGGGGGTCCCTTGTACAGTGGGTTATTGGTAATAAGCAAATTCGTAGCCTGTAACCCCTGCTCGTGAGGGATACACGTGTATAGATTACAAACGTCAACTGAGCACAACACACAATCAGGAGGCAAATCAGGCAGTGCTTTCAGGGACACCAATAAACTATTGGTGTCCTTCAAAAAAGTTGATCTAGCCTGTATGCAAGGTTGTAAAAGTGCATCTAAATAAGTAGAGATGGTCTGATACAATGATCCTCGGGCTGCAATGATAGGCCGCCCCGGTGGCTTCATGTATGTGTGTGTGTATATATATATATATATATATATATATATATGTCTCTCCAGCCCAGCCCAGCATTTTGTTCTTGCAGCTCCCTTCTCCCCCAGCCAGACAGCATATAAATCTTACCCTTTTGCTCCTGGGCCAGGCTGGTGATGATGCGGCTCCTCTTCTTCAGCGCGCAGTGATATAATGACTTCATGCGTGCCGGATAAGGAGCCCACCGCCCGCCATGAACGGGTGGACTGTCCGGCGTCCGCCCCTTCTGCTGATGTACAATACAGTTATATCGCCAGAAGGGGCGGACAGCAGGCACCTCGTTCGCGGCAGGGGCGGCGGGCTCCTTTCACATTGGGGATGAGGAAGCACAGGTGGGTTAGGGGGCGGACCCTCATTCGTGCAAAGTAGCGGCGGCAGGTGGGTGGTAGCAGCGGGCCGGGCCCCCCTTTTCTGTCGGTGTGTCCGAGCCCGGGACAGTAGTCCTGACGGTATGCAGTCGGGAAACCGGCTGCCTTAATACCGACAGCCGGCTTCCCGGCTGCTTTATCCCGGCGTGGGATAAATGACCGGCGTCTATATCTAGACGCCTGTCATTTACCCGACTCCGGGAGACCGGCGCCCGGCATCCCGATCGAAGGGATGCCTGGCGCCGCGAGCGGACAGCCTCGGGGGGGGGGGGTTAGGTTTAGTGCACTCGGGGGGGACAGGGTCAGGCACCCCTCCGGGAGGGTTAGGCTAGGGGGAGGGAGGGTTAGGCACCCCCGGGGGGAGGTTAGGGTTAGGCACCCCCCGGGGGACTTGGGTTTAGGCAGCGGGGAAGGGGGGGGTTAGGGTTAGGCACTTAGAGGGGGGGATTAGAGTTAGGCATCCCTAAGGAGGGTTAGGGGGTTAGGTTAGTTTATACTTACCTTAGGGACGATCGGGCTTAAATGAAAACTTCTCTCAGAGCTGAATGCTTGTTTCTTTTTGCATGGGCTACAAAGAAATGTGTGATTTGAAATTAAGGATTATGTAGTTAATTAAATGAAAAGGTTGTCATTTATATTTATATATAAAAATTCCTGTGCTTCGGCGCTCCAGTTTCCAATAGGCAAATAGCCACAACTGGCTCCGGTGCCCTCCTCCGGGGACAGCACCCCCAACACACTCCAACACACTCCATCCATAATCAGAGGCGGCACTCAGAGGCTAGTAAATCAAATACCCTCACCAGCGGGATTTTAATGTGAGTCGACGTTTCAGGGTATTACACTCCTTCCTTTGTTGTCCTGAGGATGGGGTGTAATACCCTGAAACGTCGACTCACATAAAAATCCCTCTGGTGAGGTTATTTGCTTTACTAGTCTCCGAGTTCTGCCTCTGATTATGGATGGAATATACAGATGGGCCCAACTAGTTTGTTGCTCATTGCGTGCCATTCAGGATTCTGTGTCACGCCATGGAATGTTATGTGATGGCTGTACTGTGGCATACCGTGGTATTCTCCAACGAAAGATAAGCCATGGCATGTAATACACCGCATAACCGCTGGGTGGTGAGTGCTCCACTGATGAAATTTGTACTACTGAATACCATACTGTTAAATTGGATGGATATCCCCAACGAGCGGGCCAATCACATTTACGTAGTGTATTTGCATATTGCATGTATGCACAACCAATCTTTTTAATAATATCACATAAGCTCTTAGAACGGGACGCAAATCAGTACACATACATAACTGCAGTAATGAAATTGCCGAGTTCTTATGACTGTATAACCGATACAGTACATTAATGAGACGCACGCACAGCTTTCAATAAGACGAGATGAATTATTTTCAAATGGTGGGGTACTGTGTTTACATATACTAGTATAATATTTTGATTGGAAGACACATTTTTTTATTAAAAACAGCAGTGGGCAGGCGGAGTGCACACGGATGAGCCTGCTATCGACATTGTACACATTGCCTGCTGTAATTCGCAGACGTCACACCACGTCCACGACAGGTGCAGCTTTTGATATGGCTGGCATGTGTGGGCTAGACGTTTGATTGAGCGCCTTGCAGAGTGGTCGTCCCGGGTTCTAGGCCACGAAAATAACTTTTTTTTTTTTTTAATGTTCACTACAGGATTAAAAAGAAATAACTTGGGGGTGTGAGAGTTCTGTCATTTATACAGCTATCTGTGTTGACCAAAAAGACGCACTCCCAGTATTGCATAAAAACCGAGCAATTGGTGTTCAATGTTCTTTGATATTCTTATCAAAGCCTACTGAAATCAATACATTGTCCACAACTTCATAACAATTGGCATTTCTATGCTACTTTATGCCACTGTACTGCTGGTGCACTGTATGCTCAAGAAAGTGGTGTGTGGCACTGCATACAGTACCCACGTAGCGCCGTGCTAGTCGCGCTATGCTGTGGCGTATGGAGTCTCATAGTACTGCGTAATGATTTAAAACTTTATTAGACATTCTTCTACAGATCTGCTTCCATGAGGAAAACACTGTACAATAGTGTACCGAATCACAGCTTCTGTCAGTCACTCATCGGACGGAGATACAGAAAATGTATTGGAAATCTGACGCATGCGCTGTGTAGTTTAGGAAAAGTGACACCTGGTGGACAAAAAGTTGTATTACACGTTATGACTCTTTTCCAGTGCTACGCTACATTCCGTTACGAAACATTCTGTGTGGAGCGACTCAAGGCATACTGTGTAGCGTGAGATGCGTGGTGCGCTACATGGCGTATGGAGCAACAAACTAGCTGGGCCCATTTGTGTGTGTATATGTGTGTGTGTGTGTGTGTGTATATGACAGTGACATTGGGCGGCGTGGTCTCAAGAGAAAGGGGCGTCGTCACACAATAGTATTCCAAATTTGAATGACACCACACAGTAGCACAATCTTGATTCACCCGATTCACATTACACCACATAGTAGTGCCCCTTATTCATATATGACACACAGCAGTGCCTTTTTTACACAATATCCACATTTGTGCCCCTTATACACAATGCCCACAGCAGTAATGCCCGTTATGCAAATGCAATGCCCATTGTGGTAGTGCCCTTATGCAGTGCCCACAGTGATAGTGCCCTCAATAGTTGTGCAACGAGTAGTGGTGCCTTATTCAGTGCCTCCTGTAGTGGTGCCCTTTATGCAGAGCCCACAGTAGTGGTAGTGCCCCTTTTTCAGTGCCCCCAGGAGTGGTGCCCCAGCAGTAGTAGCGCCCCCAGTAGTAGTAATACCAGTAGTATTAATGCCCCCTGTTGTAATGCCCCCCAGTAGTAGTGCCCCCCGTGTAATGCTCCCACTACTAGTAATGCCCCCAGTAGGAGTGCACCTGTGTAATGCCCCCAGTAGGAGTGCCCCCTGTGTATTGCCTCCAGTAGTAATGCCCCTGTGTAATGCCTCCAGTAGGAGTGCCCCCTGTGTAATGCCCCCAGTAGGAGTGCCCCCTGTGTAATGCCTCCTGTGTAATGCCCCCAGTAGTAATGCCCCCTCCGCTTTTAAAAAAAAAACCCAAAACAATACTTACCTTACCTTGTATGTTTGGGGTCGTTGTCCTGCTGCAGAATAAATTTAGAGCCACTCAGATGCCTCGATGATGGTATTGCATGATGGATAAGTACTTGCCTGTATTTCTGAAATGCAGCCCCAAACTTGCAAGGAACCCCCACCATACTTCACTGTTGCTTGCAGACACTCATTATGGTACTGTTCTCCAGCCCTTCGTCGAACAAACTGCCTTCTGTTACAGCCAAATATTTAAACTTTTGACTCGCCAAAGCACCTGCTGCCATTTTTCTGCACCCCAGTTCCTATGTTTTCGTACATAGTTGAGTCGCTTGGCTTTTTCCCACAACGAAGGTGTGGCTTTTTGACGGCAATTCTTCCATGAAGACCACTTCTGTCCAGACTTCTCTGAACAAATATGGATGTACCTGGGAACCACTGCTTATGGCACTGCTGGACATCTTCCGATTTCAAAGGGAGTAATGGTGCGTACACACTGGGCGATTAAAGTGGACGACTGAACGATAACGATATCGTTATCGTTCAGTCGTCCACTTTATCGTCCATTTTTAACACAAAAAAGATGAACGGTGACGACGACGCGCGTTCCCGCGGGTCGTTCGTCATCCTCGTTCATCGGGCTGACATGCAGGCCAACCTGACGACCTCGTCAGGTTGCTGCATGTCAGGGAATGGGTGAGAGAGCCCGGCGCTGAACGATATCGCTAATGATATCGTTCAGCGGCTGTGCTCAATGTCATGAACGACATTGAGCACAGCCTGCCGGGGACACACTAGACGATATCGCTCAGGGAGCATATCGTCTAGTGTGTATGCACCTTAAGCATGATGTGTCTTTCATCTGATGCACTAAGTTTCCTTGGCCGACCACTGCGTCTACAGTCCTCAACGTTGCCCGTTTCTTTGTGCTTCTTCAAAAGAGCTTGTACAGCACATTTTTACGCTTTATAACTACCTTGTGTCTTGTTCTTGCCATGGTGGATGACCTGTGACATGAAATGGTCCTCCACAACCTTATCACCTTATCTTTGTAGCAGAGTTTGGCTGTTCTTCACCCAGTTTTAATCCTCCTACACAGCTGTTTCTGTTTCAGTTAATGGGGGGAATTCAATTCAGTGCGATGTAGAATAGCTGCGAGATGGAGCTCCCGCAGCTATTCCAGTCAACGCACTGTTTGGGCGGGCAAAGGATTTCTTCACACGCCCCCCTGGGGATATATATATATACTTACCGATAGGTCGGTGCAGCAGGGACGGTGGTTTAAGTAGGTACCGCCCCACGTTGCTGGCATTATAAAGCAATGGGCAGGGCTACGATGATGCGAATCACGTCATCGCACCCCCGGAACTCCCACTTTCATGGGGTGGTGGGGGTGGGAGGTCGGAACTGCACCCTATTTTCGGTAGGCTCCTGGCAGTCCTGGGAGAGTAGGCAAGTATGTATATATAATGTGTGTGTGTGTGTGTGTGTGACATGTTGGGAAAGTGCACCATAGCTGGTGCTTGCTCTGGGTGTCAGGGCTTGTTGGACCCCTGCAACCAACAGGTCAGAGGCAGAGGAGGGGGAGGGGGGAAAATAAGTGGGGCCCTGTTTGTTACATCTGTAGTGGACCACATCATTTCTGATGGCAGCCCATCTTAAATTCTGTCCACAATTTACATAGAGCAAACCTGCAGTCACTGTAGATGAGGAGACGGTTCTGGTACATAAGTAGCATTATGCTGCCATCTGCTGTCAGCATATGCAAACTTTCATGCTCATTATTTCTTTGCAAAGAAAATTGTCAGCAATACTGTACAGTTATGGTTTAGAGGAATATATTTCATCTGTCTTATACCTATGGGCCCATAGTACAGTAGCAACCTGCCTAACACCATCATGCTGTTTTTTTTTACCACTGAAGGTGTCAACTGTGAGACAGAGATAGATGAGTGTCTGTCATACCCGTGCCAGAATGGAGCCACGTGCTTGGACCACCTTGGGTACTTCTTATGTGAATGTCCAGCAGGGTATGAAGGCGAATTCTGCCAGGAAGACATTGATGAGTGCCAAAGTCAGCCATGTCAGAACGGAGGAGTTTGCGTGGATGCCATTAACAGGTTGTCCGATCTAACTTTACTTTTCTATTTTATTAGTAAAAAGTAACCCATTAGCTGCCTGCTGTGAACTTTCTATAAAAATAATAAGATAAGTTGGTGATTAAATGAGTAAAAAGTGTAACGGTTATTGTTATTTTATCTTTTTATTTTATTGTTTTTAACTCTCTTGTCCTCACTGTTCTCTAAGATATGTCCACTACAAATAATACCCCTTTTACACCAAAGCAAAAACCTGGGTTTTTGCAGGGTCTACCCGGGTTGCAGCTCAGTGTAAAAGGGTCCCTGAAAAATAACCTGGGTCAAGTGACCCTGCAATCCAACCCAGGTAGCTACCAGGGTTGGACCCAGGATGGACCCAGGTAATGGTGCAGTGTAAACGGTGCAACCCAGGTTATCTGATCTGGAGCATGCCTAAAATGAGCGGATTGGTGGTTGTGGAGCATTCACCTCCCACTTTTTATGACCTCACAGGTTTAGCAGGGCAGACCTGAGTTCAGTGTGAACAGGGCTGACCTGGGAGTAACCCAGATCAAAGGTGCAGTGTAAATGGGTCTGACCTGGGTCTGACCAGGGTTGGACCCATGTCCTAAAACCCAGGTCGGACTTGGGTTTTTGGTGGAAAAGAGGTATAAGTTACAATTCTAGGGGTCTATGTATATAAGGATGAACGAGCGGTGCATTCCCAATCTTTAACCATATATGTTTTTGCGCACCTGTCGGTCTTGGCCGTAACGAGGCTGCACATACAGAACATGGTAATGATCTTTTAGGTGGCAGAGGTCAGCTCATCTCGATTTTTGAGTACAGCTGAGTTATATGTACTGCCTCAATATTAAATATGCCGGCGCACTGTGCTCAAAGTACATTCGCACATAGGGCCTGATTCAGAGCCGGACGCTCTGACCAGAGCGTTCGCTCTGAATCAGGACCCTCCTCCATGAAAATGGAGCGTCCTCCTGGACGCTCGTATAGCTGTGGGTGACCACCCACAGCATATGCGAGCGTCCATGATGATGGTCGCGATGGTCTTGACCATCGCGACCATCGGACTTGCGACGGAGACCCTGCGGTAGGGTCTCCCTGCCGCAAGCCCTGGAGTGATTTTGGCTCTATCAGAGCCAAAATCACTCCCACTGACATCACTAGTGATGTCAGTGGGGCCGGCTTCAGACGGTAGGCGTTCCCATGGGAACGCCTCCGTCTGGCAGGCACGCCCTCGGCACGCCCACCAAAGGGGGAGTGCTGTCAATCAACATTGACAGCACGCCCCCTTTGGTGCGAGACCCAGAGCGACAGCTTGGCTGTCGCAGTCCGGGTCTCGCGCATGCGCACGACGGAGCTCCCTCCGTCGTGCGCATGCGCAGTGGGGCAACATCGACCCGTTTGCGAGCGTCCTTTGCTCGCGAACGGGTCTGAATGACCCCCATAGAGCTCTGAATCCAATGAGAGCTCAACTCTGGAGCCTGTTAAATTAGGCGTGAGAATAGCAAAAATCCCGCACCCGAAGGGTCTTTCTTGCAGGTGCAGAATTTTTGCTATTCTATTAGGTGCAGGGTTTTTTTCATTTTTGGAGCGATGGGAGTTTTTTTCTGCAGCCCCAGAGCAAGAACAAGTATTTCCTAAAATCTATATTCTTAGGAAAAATTGTCAGGAATTGTTCTGGGGTCCCTGCTGCACCCCCACCCTAATGACTAATAAAGCAATTGGAAGTTTCCAGTTAGCTTAATTAGTCAGTAATTACTCGCCTCCTCCAGCGTCGGGATCTGGACTTCTGAAGCAGCGTGTGTGATAAGAATTTGTGAGAGTGTGTAAGTATGTGTGAGTGATTTGTGTGTGTGTGTGTCTGTGTGACTCCAGTGTTAGTATGTGTGAACCTCTTCCCGGAGGCAGCAGCAGGGAGAACTACATCTCCCAGCAGTCTCCTAGACTTCCAGCAGTCCTCTCCCCAGTGCAAAGTTGAAGGGGAGATGACTGGGAGCCGTGGAGACCACCGAACCGGCAATTTTGTATTTTATTTTTTTACTCGCACTGCAGGGTTTTCAGTGCTGAAAACCCTGTGTGCATTTCTATAATGGATACTACGAGTTTCAGGAATGCGCATACCCGCGGTAATCCGAAATTGGGCGTGAGGTTCGGCGGAGCCGAACTGCGCTGTTTGAACCGTACAAGAACTGACTGTGCATGCAGACTATAGAGCCGGAGGTAAGTGCTCATGGGCACTGGCTTGGGGGAGGGGGGATTGGGCACTATATACCATACAGGAGGCACTGTGGGGCATATTAGGGGGGGCACTGTGGGGCTGGGTGACCATTTTATTTGAGGGGGACCCCACAAGTTAGTTATTCTGGGGCCTCCACAAGCCTTAATCCGCCCTGTGCTGTTTAGTGCAACCCTGCACAAAAGATTTTAAATGTTTTCCCTAACAAGTCACATATTTACTATTTAAGTCTAAAGAGGTTAGCTTAGGTAATAGTAACTGTTCTGCACACTGAGGGCTCTATTTACTACAATCCGCATTGGTAATGCAGATTGTAGTGTGATATTACCGAGTGAATTCGTATTGCGAATTCAGGCAATATCACAGGGATTTACTACAAATCCCTTGCAGGGACAGAGCTTGCGATAAAGCTCTGTCCCTGCGAATCCCCCTCGGAGCCTTATCACGGTATTTTCGCAAAAAATAACGTGATTAAGTGCCCGCGCATGCGCCGACCGGTCGCCGCTGCTAATCCTCCTCCGGTGCTAAGCCCCGCCCCCGGCGTTAAGCCCTGCCCCCTGCGATCGCGGCCCCCCTCCCCCCCCAGCAACCCCCCCTCCCTTAATAGCACTTACCTGCATGCTCCGGGCCTCCGGTGATGTCCTCCATTCCTCCGGTCAGGTGATCTCCCATACTGCACTGGGACCCGATCACTTGACAACCGGGCCGCAGTGCACTGTGGGAGGCCAGCTGACCGGAGGGGAGTCATCACCGGAGGCCCGATCACCCGTCCCTGGAGTCAGGTAGGTAAAAAAATTTTTACTATTTTTTTTTTTCTTTTTTTTACAGTAATCAGCTTGCGGTCTGTTTAGACCACACAGCTGATTACTGGGACCGACTCCCGGCTCTGCTTTCCCCGTTAGAGGCCGGTAACCGGGGGAGACCCTCGATAACGCCACCTCCAGGTGGCGTTATTATCACAGGGCATTCCCCGATATTTTTTTCACATTTATTTTTAGTAACTATGGTCGGATCACATTTCCCATTACAGTTATGGGAAATGCGATCTGCTTTACTAAAAATAAGTGATACTTAGGGCTTGGAGTAGAATTTTATGAACTCTACTCCAATTGCCCTGTAATAACTATAGGTGATACTAAAATAATGGGAAAAGGGTGTGAAAACACCCTTTTTCACTTTATTTTAGTAAAAATAATGTTAATAAATAGAGCCCATAGCCCTGAATTCACTCTCACTGGCAACAATGTGTCATGCTTAGGAATGGCTCAAGGGGAAGAGCAATTGAGGTTGTATGAAGGTGAAATATGCTGATTCAGGCTCTGTGTTCCAGGTTCCATTGTAATTGCAGTGACACAGGGTTTGTAGGAGATTTGTGTGAAACCGATATCCCGGAGTGCGCCTCAAACCCCTGTCAGAATAACGCCACATGCCTGGAAGGAATCAAAGGCTACATCTGTCTATGTTGGGCAGGTGAGTGTTTACACGACTTATAGTGCATGCAGAAATTCTGTTATTTCCCAAACTAAAACATAAGCACTTATGCAAGAAAACAGGTTTTGAAAGTTAGAATCCCAGAAACATGACAGTGAAATTCAGTTGATTGCAGCAGACTCTCCAGTCACCACATCTCATTCCTGTGGGACAAGCTGTTTCTGCTAATTATCTACAGTACCACCAGCTAATTTGCAACAACTATGGAAAACCTTCAACATTACTCATTCCTGTACCAAACTTTCTGCCAATTCTGTTTACTTCTCCTACATCATTAGGACCTGATTCAGAAATGGACGGAATTACAGATCCGCACACAAGCCGGCTCCTGCGCAATTCCATCCATCTAAAATGCTAAAGCAGCAGCAGTAGGTGTCTGTAGGAAACGGACATCTCCTTGCTGTGACCGAGGTCGCAGCCTGGGATCACCATCGCGACCATCGATTGTGATGGTTGCTGCTTTGGCCAGGCTGCGGAAGCCGAAGCTTACCGCAGCCTGGCCGGGTCCTGAACACAGGGGGCGAGGTCAAGAATTCTACGTAGACCCTGGCCTTGTCCCGTCCAGAAAACAGGGGTGACATGACCCTGTTTCTGGGACTGGTGCCCAGCCACACCCCTGCTCCACCCTTCAAACGCCGCATTATGTCAGCCATGCTGGGTTTTGGGGGGTCTGCAAGCGATATTGCAGGACCCTTTCTGCACACACGCAGATCCCAAAACATCGGAGATCTGCGCTAATCATCGGGTTAGCGTACATCTCTGAATCAGGCCCTCAGACTGCTCTCAGTGAAAATTGGGGAACAAATTGCTGTTAAGTAGATGTAGCAGATGAAGTGTCAGTGCTTCATTGAGTCTTGTCTTTATTACACTTGATTCTCTTCATGGCTTAGTAGTTTTAGAGGTCTATTTATCAATATGTGTCAGTAGAACAGATTTTCTATCAGAAACATTTTAACCGCAATTTAACAAGAAATGTTGGGGGAGCTGAGCAATGCTGGCTGGCAGAGTAACTGTATTCCTGCTGCTCTGCCAACCCGTCCTGGGTAACACGGGTGCACTGCACTGGAATACCGAACTTGGGCTCATAGCAGCAGATTCTACAAAGAATGTGAATAAATAATATTTTAGGCAAATTAGATGAATGTTTACTTTGAGGACCATGCCAAAGAGTTTAGGGTGTAGACTTTGCCTCCAAATTTCCCAGATCTCAATCCGATCGAGCATCTGTGGTTGTGCTGGAAAAACAAGTCTGAGCCATGGAAGCCCCACCTCACAACTTACAGGACTTGCTGCTACAGTCTGCCAGATACCATAGGACACCTACAGAGGTCTTGTGGAGTCCATGCCTCGATGGGTCAGACCTGTTTTGGCTTGTTTTTTAAGACTAATGGTTTTATGTTATGGCTGATTGGTTTATATTATTCATTTAATTCCGCCAAGCATGTACGTTTCTCATATTAATATCAGCCATGATGCCTTTTGCATATTTAGTGTGATCTCAGCAGGTAATGTGCAATGTGGATTCGTTTGTACTGAGAACTCACTTTGCATGAAATGTCACAGGCAGTAACATCGTACACATAAAGGAAGAAAGATAAATTATTATTTTTATGAGAGAGGTTGATTTTTCTTTTAACCCATAATATGAGCCCAATTTGTTGTCAGCTGCAAGATCTGCTATAAGACCTTACTGCTAGAGAACAGATGCATTGGTAAAAATCTGGCTGAGCTCACTCTGTGTCACTGTGTTGAGTTGCTACTTACTATTACCAGCTAAACGTTTTTATATATATATATATATATATACATATATATATATATATATATATATATATATATATGATGAGGTAGGTAACATAGGTTATCTCTGCGCCAAATTTGCATAATTATCCAGATCACCTTGAATGTCCAGGAGACTCACAAATTTCTGGTAGCTCTGCTGGACAGTTACGAAGAAAAGGGGGATTTAGGACCTCATTCAGAGCCGGACGCTATTTGCGCTCGCTCGTTCAGAAAAAAGGGGTGGCTATTCAAATGAACTGTTCGCTCTTTGCGGTCTGTTCACGCCTCTAGGTCTGAACGAGCGAACAAAACATGCGGTCGTTTTTTGGAAAACTATGCCCCCTGGCCGCTCGCATCCTACGTCATGTCCGCTATTTATTAGATTAATCGAGTACATCGACCAGTGTATGAACTGCTCACTATTCTTGTGGTTGGTTTTTCCTACCGCAATCTTGCGAGCAGTTCTGACTATAAAATAACCCAGTGACGTGGTCAATGACGCTGCTGTATTAATTATGCACACCCATAAAACGCCCGTTTTGACCTTTAAGCACGACTGCGTTCGGATCTCCACTCCCCGTTTTCAAACACCTTCCCCTGTTACCACCCACATACGCCTCTTCCTGTCACTCAAAATTGCAGGCATTCGCTATTTAGCGAACAAATGATTTTCGGCCGCACTGACTGGTGCGCGCATGCGTATTACGATCTGTACGCATGCGCAGTTGTGCAAACATCACTCAGAACGAACGAGCGGCCGCTTACAAGCGGCTCTGAATCAGGCCCTTAGTACCCACACAAGAGCAATTCAATTCTTTACATATTATTATAACCTGCACCAATACATATGGTCCAATAAATATATACAGCCATGGCCAAAAGTTTTGAGAATGACACAAGTATTGGTTTTCACAAAGTCTGCTGCTTCAGTTTTTATGATGACAATTTGCATATACTACAGAATGTCATGAAGAGTGATCAGATGAATTGCAAAGTCCCTCTTTGCCATGACAATGAACTTAGGGCCTGATTCAGAGCCGGACGCTATTTGCGCTCGCTCGTTCAGAAAAAGGGTCCGGCTATTTAAATTGAGCGCTCGCTCTTTGCGGTCTGTTGACGCCTCTATGTCTGAGCGAGCGAACGAAACATGCGCTCGCTATTTTGTAAAGACGGCCCCTGGCCGCTCGCATCCTACGTCATCTCCGCTATTTATTTGATTAATCGAGTAAATCGAAAGGCATCTGAACTGCTCGCAGTGCTTGTGGTAGGATTTTCCTACCGCAATCATGCGAACATTTCAGGCTAAGAAACAACCAAGTGACGTGGTCGATGACGCTGCTTTGTTGATTATGCACACCCTTAAAACGCCCGTTTTGACCGTTTGGCACGCCTGCGTTCGGATCTCCACTCCCCGTTTTCAAGCACCTTTCCCTGTTACCACCCACAAACGCCTCAACCTGTCACTCAAATTAGCAGGCACTCGCAATTTTGCGAGCGCTTGATTTCCGACCACACTGACTGGTTGGCGCATGCGCATTACGACCCATACGCATGCGCAGATGTGCGAACATCGCTCAGAGCGAACGAGCGGCCGCTTATGAGCGGCTCTGAATCAGGCCCTTAATCCCAAAAATTTCCACTGCATTTCAGCCCTGCCACAAAAGGACCAGGTGACATCATGTCAGTGATGCTCTCGTTAACACAGGTGAGTGTTGACAAAGAGAAGGCTGGAGATCACTCTGTCATGCTGATTGAGTTAGAATAACAGACTGGAAGCTTTAAAAGGAGGGTGGATCTTGAAATCACTGTTCTTCCTCTGTTAGCCATGGTTACCTGCAAGGAAACACGTGCCGTCAACATTGCTTTGCACAAAAAGGGCTTCACAGGCAAGGATATTGCTGCTAGTAAGATTGCACCTAAATCAACCATTTATCGGATCATCAAGAACTTCAAGGAGAGAGGTTCAATAGTTGTGAAGAAGGCTTCAGGGTGCCCAAGAACGTCCAGCAAGCGCCAGGACCGTCTCCTAAAGTTGATTCAGCTGTGGGATCGGGGCACCACCAGTGCATAGCTTGCTCAGGAATGGCAGCAGGCAGGTAGGTGTGAGTGCATCTTCACGCACAGTGAGGCGAACACTTTTGGAGGATGGCCTGGTGTCAAGAATAGCAGCCTTAGAAGCCACTTCTCTCCAGGAAAAACATCAGGGACAGACTGATATTCTGCAAAAGGTACAGGGATTGGACTGCTGAGGACTGGGGTTATTTTCTCTGATGAATCCCCTTTCAGATTGTTTGGGGCATCTGAAAAAACGCTTGTCCGGAGAAGTAAAGGTGAGCGCTACCATCAGTCCTGTGTCATACCAACAGTAAAGCATCCTGAGATTGTGTGGGGTTGCTTCTGAGGTATGGGAGTGGGCTCACTCACAGTTTTGCCTAAGAACAGAGCCATGAATAAAGAATGGTACCAAAACATCCTCCAAGAGCGTTTGGTGAGGAACAATGCCTTTTCCAGCATGATGGAGCACCTTACCGAAGTGGCTCGGGGAACAAAACATCGAAATTTTGGGTCCATGGCCAGGAAACTCCCCAGACCTTAATCCCATTGAGACCTTGTGGTCAATCCTCAAGAGGCGGGTGGATAAACAAAAACCCACAAATTCTGACAAACTCCAAGCATTGATTAGGCAAGAATGGGTTGCCATCAGTCAGTATGTGGCTCAGAAGTTGATTGACAGCATGCCAGGGCGAATTGCAAAGGTCTTGAAAAAGAAGGGTCAACACTGCAAATATTGACTCTTTGCATAAACTTAATGTAATTGTCAATAAAAGCCTTTGACACTTATGAAATGCTTGTAATGTTACTTCAGTATACTATAGTAACATCTGACAAAAGGTCTAAACACACTGAAGCAGCAAACTTTGTGAAAACCAATACTTGTGTCATTCTCAAAACTTTTGGCCATGGCTGTATTTAATTTCACGTGGGAGGTGCACCCTAGAATAAATATCACATGCAAGAAAAAAGGGGGTAGTATGCTAAAGTGGGGCACTCAAGCAGTATCTCCTAAAATGTAACCTTTATTACATTAATTAAAAGCAGAATTATAAAAACAGAATGTGTAGTGATATGTAACATTTATGTAGTTTATATTGTCAATTAAAAAACGTACACCTCAAATATAGGGTATTTACCCCAGTCCTTAGAATGTGGGCCTTGAGCTACAATGCAGCTTTTGGTAATGGGGGTGTATTATTGTCCAGTAAACTCACAAACTTCTTGCAGCTCTGCTGGATTTGAAGTGGGTTTTCCGGGGGCTTCATGAAGTGGATTGCATCATTGCGGTCCTACTCTCCACTGCACGGTGTCACACATCACAGCACTGAGAAATAGGGGGGGAGGGGCTATGATGTCGTGATCCATATCATCCTCCTGGACATTTAAAAAGGGGAAACGCTGATATAGCCTATTATGTGTGTGTTATGTCTTCTAATTCCTGACATTTACTGCAATGTATGACTTTTTGGCCAGGATATTTTGGGGATCACTGTGAGTTGGATATTGATGACTGTGCTGACCATCCATGTTTGTATAGTGGTCTGTGTCTGGAGAGATCCAATCAAACGCTTTATAGGACACAGCCGGAGTTTAACACAGAGTTCAGCTACAGCAATGCTGCCGGATATGTGTGCAGGTGTCAGCCAGGATTAACAGGTAAGCAGACTCTATTAAGAACAGTGTGAATGTTGTGTATCGGGCAGCCAGCAGCACAAATGTCATTCTGTGATATCATGCCCCAGTTTTTGCACAAATGTTTTTTGGACTAGTGAACCAAGGTAGAGCTAACTACAAGTGTGCATCATTGTGATGGAAAAAACAAGGTAGATTCCTTGTTGAATGTAGGCTAAGCACATTGCTGAGTCGCATGTCTCACCAAGGTCAGTGACTTGTAGGTATATTCATCAAAAGTCACAAGGCCATGTTTCTGGAAAATAGGTGTTTTGGACAAAGATTCCTGTTCCTTTAGATTGCCTTCAGCGATAGCACTGCTTCTAGATTGCTCCTAGATTTCCCAACTCCAGTCCTCAGGGAGCCCTAACAGTACATGTTTTCCATATATCCTTGCTAGGGTACAGGTGTATTCATTACTGTATAAGTTTTTTTTAAATACACAGGTGGTTGTAATTATTGTGATTCCATGAACAGAACTGGAAAACATGCACTGTTAGGTATCCCTGGGGACTTGAGTTGGGAAACAATGAACTACTATGACCCACATGCTTTACAGATATGGGACTGACTCTGTTCAAGTGACCACACTGGTTATGTGTTCCAGGGGAAAACTGCTCTGTGCACATTGACGAGTGTGAATCGGATCCATGTCAGAATGGTGGAATCTGCATTGACCTGAGGAATGAGTTCTTTTGTCACTGTGCACTGGGATACACTGGTAAGATGCATTTCTTTCTTGCTTACACGTGTATAGGTAATATTATAGAGTTACATTACATAGAACACATATCTGTGCTCTTCAGTTTATCTCTGATATTCTTTGTGGTTTTCTGGATCAATCCCAGACTGGGGTATACGTGTGACTTATTCTGATGCCTGATCGAAGCTGTTATTTGTAATTTGGCTGGAAATTTTGTCTTGTATCCGTTTTGGTATTCACACTTCATGTTCTTTTATGTTTTTGATCTCATGATTTAATTAGCGATTACATCCATAATCTTCCACGCTCCAGGCTGCTCTGCAGCCGTGGGTGTATCTATAATGAATGCAGGGTGTGCGGAGCACACCCCACACCCTGCACCCATAGATTATACTTACCCTCTGCCGAGCGCTGCAGAAATCACTTGGAAAGCGATTTCAGAGCCATTTTCCAAGGATATAGACCAGGGGTGGGCAATAAGCGGCCCTCCAGCTGTTGTTGAACTACAAATCCCAGCATGCCTTGCAACAGTTTTAGCATGGCCAAATAACAAAACTGTTGCAGGGCAAGCAGGGATGTGTAGTTCTACAACATCTGGGGGCCGCTTATTGCCCACCCCTATTATAGACCGTACAGAAATCACTGGGAAAACCAGGCAAAACCTCTTCTTCCTGGTCTCTGATCTGTGTTTTGGTCCAGACTGCTGTCTTCTGTCAGATCTAATCAGTGGCTGCTGCAATGGTAACAGGCCGCTGGTTGTCTGAGAGTGGCTGTCTCAAAGCAAACCAGTATGAACCACGGTACGTACAAGAAGATAGGCAGGATGTACCACATCGCGGATAAGATGCTTAGTACATTATGCCCACAGTCTGCCCCCGTCGAGCTCGGCCACTGCACTCCTACCATCTGTGCTCACCGTTGCCATTACTACCTTTCACTGGTGTGTTAGCATTACTGTTCCTGACACTCCTATCCCAGGACCACGGTAACTTCAGTTTTCTGTGAGCAATTTAATAAGGGGCCTTACTACAGATCAAACAAATATTCTCCCTTACAGCAGCATCTTGCCACGGGATGTAGTCTGGAAACCGACGGTCTAAATGCCGACCGCCGGCTTCCAGACTGCTTTATCCCGACTAGGGACGAATGACAGGCGTCTAAATCTAGACGCCTATCATTTGCCCGACGTCGGGAGACCGGCGCCCGGTATCCCGATCGAGCGGATGCCGGGCGCCGCAGCGGACAGCCGCGCGGGGGGGGAGGTTTAGGTTTAGGGCTTCCGGGGGGACTTAGGATTAGGCACCCCCCCGGGAGGTTAGAGTTGAGCTAGGGGAAGGGAGGGTTAGGGTTAGGCACCCCCAGGGTGAGGTTAGGGTTAGGCACCCCGCCGGGGGACTTAGGTTTAGGCAGCAGGGAAGGGGGGGTTAGGTTTAGGCACTTAGAGGGGGGGTTAGGGTTAGGCACCCCTAAGGAGGGTTAGGGGGGTTAGGATAGTAAATACTTACCTTTACGACGATCAGGATTTCCTCCTTTGTCGGACAGCCGCTGTCGGGATTTGAACCGCTGGCCGCATGGTATGGATAATACATATCACACCCCTTGCCACATATAAGTTGTTCCATGCACCTTGCCAAGTGCTGACCGCATGTTGGATTGATATGCCTGTTTGAGCTGATGTCCTAAATTAGGTGTGGAGTTACACCTTTAACTATATTTATGACCTACTCTAATTGATGGTCTAATATCTTGTGCATTAGGAACTTCATCTTCACTTGCTTTGCTTTCTGTGTTCTCAGTACTTTCATTGCTGACTTCATGCTAGTAGGAAATTTTATTATTGTGTATTTATTTGCATGTTGTGCACTCCCGAGAGCTACTATGTGCCTTTTATTCTAATAATTTGTATAACAAATATGTTGTGATTTAATTGTATCTTAGTGATTAAGCCTGTATTTGCAGTGCTACCCCATTTTCTGTATAAGCAGCTCTACTGTGTGGCGTAATGTGTATAAGAGGCTTTACTGTATACTTCCCTACTTTTCATTTTTCCTCCCCGGGAGAAGAAGAAGGTGGGTGGTGATGGGGGCGGGGCCTGATGTTTCTCATCACAAAGCCCCGCATATTTAAATAGGGGGAGCGGTCAAATTACCAGATTCTTGTAGAATCACGTAATTAAGCCCCACTCCCTACTTGGGGACTTCTGGCATTCTGCTCAGTTCACTAGGAAGTGGGCAGGAATGCGGGAGAAGTGCCTACACTACGGGAGGTGCGAGGGGTTACCCAAAAAATTGGGAGCCTCCCTTGACTTCCGGGAGAGTAGGCATGTATGCTCTACTGTGTGGCATAACATGTATAAGGGGTACTGGGGGAGATGTATTATAGCGGCACGTTGAGTGCTGCTATATCGCTTCCTGCTTTGTCTCTTTATCAAGGCAAAGAGCGAGGGAGTGGTAACTCCCCCCCTCCGGCGATCCCTGCCTGAGTACAGAGCGCATCAGCCTAGTGTCAGCCAAGTATCTCAAGATCCCGCATCCAGCCCCAGAGCCGGAAGCCCCCGCAGCAGGGACAGCGATGTCCCTGATTTGAGGATAGGACATCGCCAGGCTTTAGCCGTCGATAGCAACTGCTGCAGCGGGTAGAACGGTCAAGCGAACTGAGCGTTCATACATTGCCCAGGCTATCAGTGCTGCTATCTTGTAGATAGCAGCACCGATAATGACAGGGGACCCATACATATCCCCGACTGTGTGGTGTATTGTGAATAACGGAAACTACTGTGTGGTGTTTTGTGAATAACGGACACTACTGTGTGATGTAATGTGTACTGTGTCGTGTGTTTGTGCCGCTGCTCTGTCACTTAGTTTAACCAGCCAGCTCGCTGCAGCCATTATCCGATATTGGTGAAAACAATATTGTGAAGTGGTCAAAATTGACTGGAAATTAGTGTAAAATAATGTTATTGAGGTTAATAATGCTGTAACAAAAACCTCATCTGTTTTTAGCATTTAAAAAAAAAATACAGAACCAAAACAAGCTAGGGCGGTTTTGGCAAAAACAAAACCTCATGACGAATTGGTACCAAAACCAAAACACGGGAGTCGGTGCACATCTTTAATGATAATGGACATAAAGGGCTGTATCATGAGCACAGGTGGAGTTTGAACTGTTTGGGAAAAATAGTCTAGTTCATACGTTAATTGCTTGCCCAGCTGTGGAGAATTTACAGTAGGTTATCGTTTACTCAATGCTCGGTCTAAAGGCCCCCATACATCAGAGATTGATTGCAGCAATCGTGCAATTTGCAATCGATTGTGTATAAAAATCTTTCCCTTTTTCAATCGATTGCAGAATTGCCACAATCAATTGAAAAAGGGAAAGATTTTTATACACAATCGATTGCAAATTGCATGATTGCTGCAATCATCTGTGATGTATGGGGGCCTTAAGCCTCACAGGCCTTAGGGAAACATACTTTTTTAAATGAAAGGAAACGAGTTCTAAGGAACTAGGTATTTGGCTTGGAGTATCAGACTATGGACAGTGGGGGAGTCTGTCATCTCTGCACGTCAGCTTTCCTGCAGGTCACAGGAGATTGGGAATGCAGTGGGAGCTGCTTAAGACATACAATTAATCCTGAAGCAGGGTAGAAGGAATGGCAGTGTGGACCAGAGAGAACTTGTGGTGTGAGAGCAGGTTTCTCTTTATTCATTTTGGTAGTGATAGTATTGACCACAAGAGCTTTCATTCAGTAAATCTCTCTGTATACAGGAAAATCAACAAGTTACCTGTAGACTAAAACTTATCTGCCTCATTTCATACAGTACTTTCCAATTGCAGCAACCTGAGCTCAAGTGATGTTAAAAAGCACCTTCTACCTTTACATCCATGCATTCAGTAAAGGTCACTGTAAGTGGAAAAAGAAAGGGTGCAGATTATTGTATTAGAAGCATTACGGACTATTGTGTATTGGTTCTTAAACAGCGTGTCGGTAATACGGATAGTTAGTACACTGTAGTACACTGATAGTTAGTAAACTTATCACTGTAGTCCACTGAAACCAAAATATTACAGCTAGGACATTGATGCAGATCTACTGTATCTTAGCTAATGGTGCACGTCACTGTCTGCTCAGATCTTGCGCGCCTTCAATTCCCAGCATGATGTAGCTTCGTAAGTTGGAAATAATATAAATTTAAAATTTTGGGATATTTCTTTTTTTTTTTGTATCAGTGGATAAAGCATAGAAAATAAGTATATAAAATGAGGATGGTATATATAATAAGAGGAATTGTTCTGTGACCAGTAGTGACAAGGAAGTACAGGGCCTATCTGTAGAAGCAGGTGCTGTCCCTTTAACAGGGGTATTCAATATGGGAGCGATAAGTCCGTTTTTGCGTTAATATCGGAGCTATGACGTCATTATCGGAGGTTTTACTTTTACACCTTATTCAATATCAAAGACTTATCGCAGTTTTGAAAAGTCGAAGATAAAAAACGGGGATAAGTTTTCACCATTGAATAGGTGTCGAAAAAGAGTGCAGAAATGGAGTTTAGGGGTGCAGGCTTAAAAAAAATAGCCTGCACCCTTCAGAATGACCCCTTGAAACGATCTGTGTAAAAAAAACAAAAAAAAATCGGGACACCCCAAAAAAAGCACTTTGAATTTGGGGGCCAAAAAAAAAAATGTTGAGCTCTACAGTTGAGCTGTGGCATTACACCCCGGTCGTTTGGGTCTGGTGCTGGTCTTAAATATAGGGGGTACCCAACGTCGTTTTTGCCCCCTATATTTAAAACCAGCACTAGTCCCTGCAGCCTGGTGTTGGTTTCTAAAATACGGTGGAACCCTACACATTTTGTTCCCCGTATTTTTAGAAACCAACACTGGCTGGCAAGCGTGGGGCTGGTTTGGCTTTTGGGGGGGACCTTATGTAATTTTTTTTGTAATTTTTTACTAATTTTTTTACAGGTTAACTAAAACAGGAATTTTTGGGAAATATTCTAGGGACCCCCTAAAGATGTCTAGACATGGGGGATCACTATGGGTACCCCCATTTTTAACTCCTGAAGGAAGTCGGGGTTTCTAATAGCCACAGCAGGAAAAAACACCTTGCAAAGCTATTTAAAAACCCGACTTTCTTTTGCAGGCAAAAACGGGGTTACCCATAGTGATCCCCCATGTCTGGACATCTTTAGGGGGGTCCCTGGCATATTTCCCGAAAATTCCCATTTTTTTCCTTAATTCCCATTTTATTCCTTAATTGGGGTCAAGGGTCATTTTTTAAAAAACAGGGATCATTTTTCACCATTGAATAAGTGTCGAAAAAAAGTGCAGAATTGGGGTTTAGGGGTGCAGGCTTACAAAAAATAGTCTGCACCCCTGGGAATTACATTTAAAAAAGAACTGTCAAAAAAAGTATTAAAAAAAAATAGGGACACCCCAAAAAATTAATTAAAAAATTGGGGTGAAAAAAAAAAAGGGAAAATTGTTTAACAATAGGGAAATAGGTTCAGGGCTATTCTGCATGTATGCAGCAGGTGTTTTGAAGAATAGATTTATAGCGGCAGGTGCACAAATGCAGAATTTTTAAAAACTTACTTTAGGGACTTAAAAATATGCTAGTACCCATTTTCATGTACCCCAAATTTGATGGGACCACTTAAAAAAAGGAAAAAAAATAACCTAAATGCTCTTCTGCATCACTTCTTCAATGTCGGGAAAAAAACACCTGCTGCGGCTATTTAAATCCCCGACTTTCAATTAAAGGCTAAAACGGGGGTACCCATAGTGTTCCCCCATGTTTTTACAACTTTAGGGGGGTCTTACAATTATTTTAAGGAAAAATTTGTAACTTTACGCAAATCCAACTTCGGAGTTTCCTGTTTTCGTTAATTTGATATTGAATACGGGGATAAGCGGGAGCGCGCCCGATACTTTAACGCAGGGAAAAACTCAGATATGAAACGTTAACTTCGACAGTGAAGTTAACGTTTCATATTGAATACCCCTCATCATCGGGAATGGTTTGTAGCTAACAAGTCACATGATAATTGTAGAGGTCAAATAATCGGGGTGTTTGATGTTATAATGAGACATCTTTGCTCAAATTCAGGGATAAAAAACCACTGGTGAGCGCAACATAGGTTTATTTTTGAGGTATGTTGGTGGATGAAGTAACATCTTCATTTCTATGTTGTGGGTCTCAGACCTTGATCCTGACCTTGGATGCTGAGAGTATAGAGACAGGCTGAGATGATGGGATCAGTGCTCATTCACAGTATGTCAGGATGTATTTTTAAAACCACTAACAAAAAAATCTATAATCTCAAACTTACCAATGGCGACACAATATCACAAATGGAACACGACTAACAGGTGAAGTACTGACGTTTCAGAGCTTTAAAGCTTTCTACTCATGGTACAACTGCCTATCAAATGTGCTCACTTTAAATACACCAACACTTCCTCCACCCATGCATGCCAAGCCCCCATGCCAATGGCACTACTCTCTTACATTACTGTACAAGTGTACATAGCGCTGTCACGATAGCATGCACAGAATGACTCTGTGACGCCCTGGTAATTATAGTGACATATAAATAATAACAATGCAAAGTATGAGCAGTGCAGTTCTCATAATAATAAACAATGTTAAGTAGCATAAAAATAGATAAATATCGCTCCCAAACATTATGGAACAATTCCAGTCTCCAAACTATACACAATGCTGGAATATAATTAAGAATCGTACAATAAACATGACATGAAAAATTAGCCTATAATGTATTAGAAAAATTGCTTGGTGGCAAAATGAACTTACAAAGCACAATTTTTAAATTAAAACATTTATCAAAGAAAATACTGAAGCACCAGAGTTTCATTTAATCCACAAGGTGCCATGTGTCCAAACTGAATGTCCATCTGGCCCCCACTGTACCAACATCCTAGCCCTATCATCCCTACTGTCTTGGGTGGGGGGGGGGGGTGTGGTCAATAGTTCTCTTACCTGGCGGCTGCAGCGGCTCCAGCGTAGTCTGCGAATGTCGGCATTTGGCTTGGTGATATTTTAGATGTCGACTTTCTGATGATGTAGACATTGTGCCTTTCAGCAAGTTTAACCATGTTGACATTCTAATGTCAACATGGTGTCGACATTAGGACTTAAGCGACATCTTATCAGCATTATTTTCAATTATATTAACCATGTTTACCTGTGTGGAAGGAGGTTGTTAGAGGTGAATATATTTATGGTAAAGAGATGTGATCCTTAGGGGAGGACGTCTTGTTGGTTATCCCCATGAAGCAAAGATACATTTAATTTTGTTGCTTATCACCATGCGTGGTTAGATGGCTGGGTAATGTAATCCACACATGAACTGGCAAACCAGGACATTGTTTTGCCGATTTCTTCACATACAGTACGTACTTAATTTTTACATCAACTGCAATCTTTTTGCAATACTGGATGAAGTCCAGTCATTATTAGCCAACATCTAACATTGTACATACGTTTTCTGGATGTTGTTTTTTCAGAGGCGTAACTAGGGTCTTCGGAGCGCAGGGCAAGTTTAAGATTGGCGCCCCCCCCCCCACAACATGGGAAAATATATTTGCGCATCTTCGACGCGCTGCAAAAAATTGGCCTGGTCACATACCGGAAGGGGCTTGGCCACTGAAAATGGGGCGTGTCACTGTAATATGCCACCATGCCACCCATTTCTCGTCACTCTGGGAACAGTCCTTTCCATTACATATGCACCTTACCTATATGGTGGTTTCTCACAATGTGGAACCTCTGAAGAAATACATCCTCCCTGTGCAGGCAGCGTCTTCAGATGCTATTCACTATTCATGTAGGTCACATCATCCGGAAGATGCCTGGTTGTGTAGGAATATTAAGGTCATCCCCATACAACAGCGGTTCAACCAGACTTGTGCCCCATGTGTCACTTCCTTCCCCCTGCGTCTCTCAACCACACCATCATCTCCCTGCATCGTTTCTTAGCCACACCATCATCTCCCCCCTGTGTCATCTCTCAGCACACCATCACCTCCCACCCTGCATCATCTCTCAGCACACCATCACCTCCCCCTCCTGTGTCGTCTCTCAGCACACCATCACTTCCCCCCCTGCGTCTTTGAGCACACCATCACTTCCCCCCTGCGTCTTTCAGCACACCATGTCCCCCCGGGAGATGATGTCTCTGTCACACAATTATCTCCCCCCCCCTACGTCGTCTCTCAGCACACCATCACTTCCCCCTTGCATCTTTCAGCACACCATCTCTCCCCGGGAGATGGTGTAACAGGACAGAGATACCATCACCTCCTCCCCTGCGTCTTTCAGCATACCATCTCCTCCCCTGCTGCGTCGTCTCTCAGCACACCATCACTTCCCCCCTGCGTCTTTCAGCACACCATCACTTCCCCCTGTGTCTTTCAGCATACCATCTCCCCCCAGCATTGTCTTTCACACATCACCTCCCTGCTTCATCTCTCAGCACACCATCCCCTCCCCCCCCTGCGTCATCTCTGCACACCATCACCTTCCCCCCCTGCATCTTTCAGCACACCATCTCCCCCCTTCGTTCTCTTACACCATCACCTCCCCCCTTCATCATCTTTCAGCACACCATCACCTCCCCCCTGCGTCTGTCATGCCATCACCTTCCCCTGCTGCGTCATCTCTCAGCACACCATCACCACTCTCCCTCATTGTCTCTCAGCACACCATCTCCCCCCGCAATGTCTCTGTCACACCATCACCTCCCCCACGTGTAATCTCTCAGCACACCATCTGACCCCCAGGTGTCATCTCTGTCACACCATCACCTCCCCCATCATTTCTCAGTACACAATCACTTCCTCCCTGCGTCTGTCACACCATCACCTTCCCCCACTGCGTCGTCTCTCAGCACACCGTCACCTCTCCCCCTGCATAGTCTCTCAGCACACCATCTCCCCCGCAACGTCTCTCAGTCACATCATCACCTCCCCCTTGTGTAATCTCTCAGCACACCATCTGACCCCCAGGTGTCGTCTCTGTCACACCATCACCTCCCCCGTCATCTCTCAGTACACAATCACTTCCCCCCCTGCGTCTTTCAGCACACCATCTCCCCTCCGGGATGGTGTCTCTGTCTCTGTCACACCATCACCCCCCCTGCGTCATCTCTCAGCACACCATCTCCCCCGCAACGTCTCTGTCACACCATCACCTCCCCCACGTGTAATCTCTCAGCACACCATCTGAAACCCCCCCCCAGGTGTCATCTCTGTCACACCATCACCTCCCCTGTCATCTCTCAGTACACAATCGCCTCCCCCCTTCGTCGTTTCTCAGTCACACACATTGCATGCAATGTATTTGATGACACAGACATGCGCAGACACACACACACACACATAGACACTGACACAGATACACACACACACACACACTGAGCAAGCCTACACAGACACACACACACACACCCCCCGTTCCCCCCAATACACACCTGCGGTGAGCGGAGGTATCCACCCCGCAGCAGCTTAGCGCCCGCCCCCCCCCCCCAATACACACCTGCGGTGAGCATAGATCTCCTCCCCCCTGCGGAAGCTTAGCCCCAGCTTAATACCATTTTGCTGGGTGCCTATTTTTATTTTTATTTGTTTTAAATTCAGGCGTTTTTATAGAGGCGTATAGATTTGTGACTGAGGTGGCAGCATCTGTACAAAATGTTCCTGAATGAATCTGAGCCAGGTGCACTTGTGTAACATCTATTGCACCCACATGCAGAAACAAGATTTTGTGTTGCAAAACCAAATATTTTAATGAGATCCAATAAGGCACTGTTAGGGACATTTTATTTGTAGATGTACGAGGGGGCAAGTACCTCCCTGCAAAAAGGTACTTTGTATCAGGAGGAGCTGGTAACTGGAAATCCGTTTATGGTAATGGAATGCCTTTGTACCTTGCACTATATTCGGGTAAGCATGTTTTTAGGCACATTTCAACCAATGTAAAAAAAATCTAAACACACAACAGGGATGTAAAAAAACAAGTTCAGATGTCCCCTTACCCTCATGATTAAGCAATGAGAAAGAGAGGGTGATACTAAACTAGTAGTTAGCAGAACTTTGCAGTGATGATTTTACTCTTTCACAATTCAAAAGTAGGGACAGGTTTATTTTCCATTGGATGGGTAGTGTGTGTGAGCACACACCTATGAGTTTCCTAGGCAGACCTCCTAGATGCATTTCTGCACATACTAAAGCTGTGCAGTAGGTTAATTCAAGTAATATGCAAATGCTGCTTCTGCTGTTTTAATTTAAAGCCTATAAATGTCCTAAAAGTTATGCTTTACAGGTCTCATTCTGTATGTTATATAATCATTACATACCTCCCAACCTTTGTAGTCCCAGATTTAGGACACAGGCAGCTATTGCTCTCTGCAATGCATTTTACTTCTTTATTAATGCATTTATTCTGGTAAATGTGGCTGACCCTACACTGTCAACAAATAACCTTGAATTAACCATCTTCAATAGACATAGTAGACGGTGTTCAACAGTAACTGCTAAAGTGTCACCAGGTCACTGCTATTGGTTTGGAAAATCCTGCAAATTTTAAGACTGTATCATTAAAAGATTATTCCAACTTACTGCATGAAAAGTGTATCTTAATTGCGGTGGTCCCTTCTATGGGAACCCCATTTTCTGCTCTGTACAGGTCTTGAAGAAATAAAGCCATCACAATGGAAAGCATAATTTGGGCTAAGCCACAAGCAGAACCCTATGTCAGCCTAGCATCTTGTCTTTATCACCAAATTGCTACAGCCAGTGATGTTAATAATTATTGTATATTAGGACTATTGCATCAGGGCTGATGCAGCACAACGATGGGAACTGTAGGCAGGACTGGTATTACTAGTGACCTACTTTTAAAATAAAAATTGCTCTTTCCTTTGTGTGGGCCATATATATATTTATACGACTATAACATAACATATGGAGGTTCTAGAGGAAGAGAATCTCCTCAATTAAGGAAAGGAGAAACAATCTGGTGCATGTTACACTGTGACCCAGAAGGATTGCAAGCACTGCATTGTTTTAATATTAAGCAAGTCTGATGCACTCTTGGTAGCGAGCATTGCAGCTTTAATAGAATGTGCATCCGTTGATTCAGTGAGCAAAGAGAGGCCGAGAATAAACTGCACAGCCTGACAAGAACATAAAGCCACTAATCCCCTCCACTATGTCTATTAATCCCACCAGAGTCAGCTTATTAGTTCATATTAGGATCACAGACCCTTCACTGTCACCCTAAGAAGGAAATATACAGCAGGTGTGGGAGAGATCACATAGTCACTGTGTCACCACCAAACTCCATGACAGTGGCAAATGCAGGATTTCTAGAGGGGGGTTTCCAAATGCTCGATTTTAGAGTGAGTGTGGCCAGTCCATGAAGAGGTTAGATTTAGCACTTAACCAGCTTTAAAATGTGTCATACAAAGCATATTGCGTGTCATAATTTCAGCATATACAGGACCAGTGATCACAGTAAGCCATTAGATGAGGCAGTAGGTCCATCCTGCCTGAGCTGAATGTTTTTATTTTAGATGTGGGCTCCATTCGAAGAACATGCAGCACTAGTAAAACTCTTATATTACTATTTCTATTGTAATGGTGTGGTCTGGCGGGGGGGGGGATTTCCAGGCAGACGGAACCCCCCCCCTGCGTTTGCCTATGCATGATCCCATTGCTTGTAGCTCACAGACCAGTTTTACATTTTCATTCTATGGGGTAGATGTACTAAGCCTTGGAGAGAGATAAAGTACCAACCAATTAGCTCCTTAATGTCATTTTTCAAACACAGCCTGTAAAGTGACAGGAGCTGATTTGTTGGTACTTTATCTCTGTCCACGTTATCCCTTTCCAAGGCTTAGTACATCTCCTCCTATATTCCATATTTACCATCACATCCCAAATGTGTTTACCATATAGTACAGTATGTGTCTGTACTGTATCAGTATGTGTTACCAAGTGTAGCAATACCCAGTTACATATATCTCTGATTATCACTTGCCCTCTCTTCATACCTCGTGTCTGGGGGATACATAGGGGAAGCATGTAAATAAGCTTTGGGCAGTACTTCATGTCTCCCTCTGTGCTGTCAAGTGTGATGCATAAATCATATGATGATGCTAATTTTTGTTATCACACACCTGAACACCCAGGAACTGATGCAGACTATGGGGTATATTTACTAAAGGGCAGGTTTTCAGAGTTGGTGATGTTGCCAATAGCAACCAATCAGATTTTACTTAACATTTATCTAGCAACTTCTAGAAGATAATAGCTAGAATTTGGTTGCGATGGGCGACATCTACACTTCTAAAAACCCGCACTTTAGGAAATATACCCCTAAGTGTCGTGGGTGAGTTCGGATTGCAGCCAGTACAGTGGTTGCATACATGTGCACAATGGGCATAACTATCATAGGTGCAAGGGGTAAAGCTGGTGTGGGGCCCAGAGCTAGTGTGTGTGTGTATGTATGTATAAATATATATATATATATATATATATTTAGTGCTCGAAGTGGTAATTTAGAGGTGGGGGTATGGAGATTGAATCCCCCCCCCCCCCATGGGCCCCTGCTTCTATATCACTCCATTGTACTTCTAACCCCCCACACACACACACACACTTCTCCCTGCCTGCTCCCCTCTCTCACACCCTGCCCTTACTGATCCCCTCTCTCTTTCACCCCCTACAATAGCTAGCCTGCCTCTGTCTGCCCCTCTCTCTATTCCCTCTCTCACACCCTCCCCTCTCTCTAATTCTCTCTTACCTGCGCTGCTGGAGTGGAGCCACCGGGATCCTCTGGTCTTCCTTCCAGTTTATCTGGCTCCGCTGCGAGCCAATGAGAAGCTGCCATTTGGCAGCTTCCCATTGGCGCGGCTGCGAGCCAATGAGAAGCTGCTATTTGGCAGATTCTCATTGGCTGGCGGCTGCGAGCCCTGCAATTGGCTGACGGCCGCGAGTCCCGCGATTGGCTGGCGGCTGCGAGCCTCGTGATTGGCTGGCAGCCGTCCAGTACGTGGTGCTTACAGTGCAGCCGGGACCAGATACTTTGTCCCGGCTACATGTCAGCGCCTCCACTGCCCCGATTGAGATGTGTCTCCTGCGGGACACATCTTAACACATTGCCGCCGCTGCTCCAGCGCTGGGATCCCATACTGGATCCCAGCGCTGGTGCATTCTTTTCTACATCTAAAATGAAGTGGGGCCGGGAAGTGGCGGTATGTCATACCGTCGTATACCGCCCCACTTCGACCACTATATATATATATATATATATATATATATATATATATTATATTTTTTTATTTTTTTTTACCATTGGGTGGTTCATATGGGCTAAATACCTGGTTACGATCCATTCAGATTTGTATGATTCTGGCCCTTACGCTTGTCTGCACCTGAATGGGTGGAACAGGGAGAGTGCTAACATAGGCCAAGTACTGTAAGGGTGTGTTAGTGTAATTGCACATATAGTATCTATGAGAAAGCCGTAGTTGGTGGTCGTGGGCTTGTGTAAATTTTGGAGGATGATGATGCTGGTGCTGGCACTTGTGATTGGCTGTTTGCGATGCCTCGCTGATTTTTTATTTTATTTTATTTTCTTTGTGTATGCAAGTGAGCAAGTCTGCTGTATTAGAGAGGTTCTAATAGTTTAGTTGAGGCATAATAGTGAATGCATTTACTGCACATAAAACAAATGGTTTACATCAAGGGCACAAGTGGGAAGTAACTGTTTTGTGACGTGTACCTGCCATAAACCACATACTGTACACAATGCATCTCAAGCTCTTATTATGGGCGGAAATGTGTTACTTGTTACAAAGATATAATACTAAACTTCCCATCGTCTGAGGATTGACCTGCGTGTGAATCAGTGACAATAACATACTTAATTGAAATAAAGACACGGAGACTTGTATTTGGCAGAATTTGTTAGCTATTTATTTAAAAACATATAATGAATTAGTTACTATATTAATTAAATTAATTTAAATATGGTGGCAAAGAAAGAACGGCTAACAACAGCCCAAGCCTAACACTATAAACACTCCAACCACAACACAATACGCTCAAGCCTTCTATCTTGACTACCCACCCGGTAAGGTGATGATGCTGCCCCCGGCAGGGTGGTCCAGCAGACTTTATGAGTCAACGAAGGTGAGCAAAACAATGAGTAAACAAATATTCACAGTGCTAATAGGTAACCTGCCGTTCTTTCCCGCCTAAAATAGCCAACGAAACAATCACCAAACCCAAATCAAAAAGAGCCCATAAAAATAAACTTTAGGGAGGGAGGGTGGGAAGACAGGAACAAAAGAGGCTGACTCCGCCTCCAACAATCTCTAATATCCCTGCTATAACCTACAACCCTAAAAACCCATTGGCCCTAATTATCACATGATTCCTCACACTGGTCTGCCCCCAGCCTAGGAAGTTTAACCCTCTCCACTCCTATAAAGTCATTTCGTTTATCTAAACTTCCCATCGTCTGAGGATTGACCTGCGTGTGAATCAGTGACAATAACATACTTAATTGAAATAAAGACACGGAGACTTGTATTTGGCAGAATTTGTTAGCTATTTATTTAAAAACATATAATGAATTAGTTACTATATTAATTAAATTAATTTAAATATGGTGGCAAAGAAAGAACGGCTAACAACAGCCCAAGCCTAACACTATAAACACTCCAACCACAACACAATACGCTCAAGCCTTCTATCTTGACTACCCACCCGGTAAGGTGATGATGCTGCCCCCGGCAGGGTGGTCCAGCAGACTTTATGAGTCAACGAAGGTGAGCAAAACAATGAGTAAACAAATATTCACAGTGCTAATAGGTAACCTGCCGTTCTTTCCCGCCAAAAGCAAGGTTCTGCCAAAAGAAACCTTGCACCGCCACCATAGAACTAACGCACAGAAACCACAACCTCAAACAGATCCTCAAGAAAAATAAACATACCTTCCTCCGCTAAATGAACCCCGTCAGACCGAAAAAGGTAAGTATACCGAAATTTTATCCTAGGATGTCTGACCACTGCCCCACCATTTTCCAACACAAATTTTGAAACCGTAAAGTTCACTTTCTTCCGGGCTTCATCAATGGCTCTGCCGTCAACCACACCACGCCAACACAATCTAGGGACCATGAAAGACCAAACTATTGTGCAAGCTGGCCATGCCATTATAATCTGACCCAAATCCTCCACCACCGCATGCCTTAAATCCAGAGATGTCCTCTTGCCCAAATCATTCCCGCCTAGATGAATAACCACGACTCTCGGTAAGCCATACCGCTGAACCTGCTGCAAGAGTTTAGGCTTAAGGCTCTCCCACAACATACCTCTGACCCCTATCCATCTAACTCCACTAGCCCCCGGAAACAACGGCGCGTCCTGCGCCTGCATGAACCTAGCCGCCCAAAAAACAAATGAATGGCCAATTATCCATACAGTACAATCATCAAAAGCCATTCCTATAATGAGGGAAAAACAAAGAAAACATTAAAGTTATTGTAAAATTTTAGCATATTTAATCATGTATATCTAACGGGGAACATATTACTGAGGATCTGCCAAAAAGAAAAAATTTTGATTTGAATCTTTAAAGATCAACAAGCTTCTGTGCCAATTTGAAGCAACATGAAGACATAAGAGGATAAGTTAAAATAAAAAAGAAGGGGGGGGGGGAGAGCGGGGGGGGGGGGGGGTTTGGGAGAGATATCGGATAACACAAGTGAACTCGACCAGAGAGAAAACGTAAAACCTGCTGAGGGACATATAATTGTAATTATAAACCAAATAGCCGAATTAAATCCGTCAGATCAGGTAAAAAAATCGTCAAAACTCTCCAGACTCCCACTGAAATCAATGGCGAGTAGCTAGTCCCCGAGTAGGAAAGACAGGGGAAAACAAACAAGACCAGGACCAATGACATTTCGTAAAACATAACAAACCATATGTAACGTGCATGCACAACATTAACCTCAATGATTCGGTCGAATGTAACGCTTATAACTGGCTGATTTCCATCGGCCCAGAGCTTGAATCTGTGACTCTGGAAATCCCGCAGCAGCGGCGGAAGTGGCAGCACCAATTCGAAACGAATGCGTGCCGAACTCCCCTGGTGAGAGGCCCACGCTGCAAAGACATCGCCGCAGCATCCAACTAAACTGAAATTTTGTCAGCGGAAGCCCATCGCCATGCATCAGCCATGAGCCCTCCGCTGAGGGTCTGACAGATGCATAACGAGTGGCCAAGCCGACCGGACAAATTCGACAATCCGCCGAGGGGACCAATGTTATCCAGCGACCCCTGCCTAACTGATCGGTCTTAGAACGACGCAATCTGCACAGCAAGGACCTCTCACCCACCTTCACATCCGAACGCAGCATAGTTGAATCCCTCCATTTGGAGGGAGCAACCAATTCCGACACCCGGAAAGCACCATGAAAAGCCATGGAAAAAGCTAACTTAAACAAAAGCGTTTCGAAACCGGAGGCCGCCACGTCCGCAACCGCTCCTAGAATGGACGGTAACAGATAAATGTCTATAGGCCGTCTTTTATCGGGGTTAACCGGCTCAGCGCGCGCCCAACCTTTCAAGGCCTTTGTGATGACAAAACTCCTTGTAAGGTCAGGGATTCCCTTCAATTTGGAGAAAAACGAAATACCTGCCAGGTACCGTGAAACTACCGCTCTCGATTTGCCAGATACATACAGCTGCCAAATAAAAGCAAGCATCAATTGATGCTGACCCTTACCTCCAAGGCCTTGGCTACGGGAAAAAACTTCCCATTCTTCCCAAGACCGACGGTAAGCCTTGAGGGTACTTGGTGCAATGGACAGCTCCGCTAACCCCTCCAGTCCGGCTTGATAACCTGCCAAACATAAGAGGGGCACAGCACACCATCAGTCTCTGCATCAGGAGCCAATGTACGGAACCGACCCCATTGACATCTGGACAGCGCATCGGCAATCCCGTTGTCAACTCCGGGTACGTGTTGAGCTCGAAACAGCACATTATGGCGCAAACAGGCAAGCACCAGCTGCGCTAGCACACGCAAAACCAGCAACGACTTTGCTCGCTGCCCGTTTACCGCATGCACCACGCCCAGATTGTCACATCTGAACAGAATGCTGCGATTGCAGATGCGCTCGCCCCAGACCTCCAAGGCGACCATTATTGGGAACAGTTCTAAGAGCAGCATATCTCTTGTCAAACCTGCACGAATCCACTCCTCTGGCCAAGTTGCGACGCACCAGGATCCCCTCAGGTAGCAACCGAACCCCGAAGATCCTGCTGCATCGGTGAAAAGCTGCAAATCGACATTGCCCACCAGAGGGGATAACCATATCCTGATCCCATTAAAATCTGCCAAAAAGGAAACCCAAACTTCCAGGTCTCTCTTTATTTCTGACGATAAACGGATCAAATGGTGAGGTTTGGAAACCCCCGCTGTGGCCCTCTCTAGCTTTCTGCAAAATACCCTCCCCATCGGTATAACTCTACAGGCAAAGTTCATACAACCCAACAGTGATTGGGCCTGCCTGAGCGAAATTTTGCGCGCAACCAAACACTCTGAAATGGAATCTCGCAATTTGTCAATTTTATCGCGCGGCAGCCGACAGGATCCAGCCAAGGTATCAATCTCGATACCTAAAAATGACAAACACGAGAGGGGTCCCTCTGTCTTTTCGTCTGCCACAGGTACTCCAAAATGAAAAAACAGCGCTCTCATGGAACCAAGTAACTCGTTACAACGCTCTGACCCAGCGGGCCCCACGCAGAGGAAGTCATCGAGATAGTGCGCTATCCCATGACCCCCACAAGAAAACTCTACGCACCAATGAAGGAAAGTGCTAAATTTTTCAAAGTATGCGCAGGAAATCGAACACCCCATAGGCAAGCACTTGTCTATGAAGTATTCCCCCCCAATGCGAAAACCCATGAACCTAAACGATTCGGGGTGCAAAGGAAGCAAACGAAAAGCTGACTCCACATCCATCTTAGCCATGAGGGCCCCGCGTCCATATGCCCTAACGATACTGAGAGCATCATCAAAAGACTGATACCTCACTGAACAGAATTCAGGAGGTATAGCGTCATTAACGGAGGACCCCAATGGATAAGACAGATGCTGGATCAGCCGAAATTTTCCTGGAGTTTTCTTAGGCACCACCCCCACTGGGGAAAGAATCAGATTCCCCATTGGAGGATGCGCAAATGGACCCACCATACGTCCTAACTGAACCTCTTTCTCGACTTTTAACTGAAGAACGTCAGGAAAAAGTCGAGCTGATTGTAAATTTCTCGGGGAACCGACTCGAACTTCCCCTATAACTGGTAAACGAAAACCCAACTTGAACCCGAAAAACAAAAACTTAGCGTCCTGCCTATTAGGGTACCACCCTAGCCACCTGGACATAGCATCCAAACGGATAGGGGTTGGTGCCCTATTTAGCGCCTGCGCTACCTCCCGCTTTGGGAATAGCTCCTCCTCCCGACTTGGATCCCTGTTGGGCTGACAACCTGAAACAATTAGAGGCGGGGTGCGATCCGTTGCAACGCAAGCAAAGGTGTCGAAAACGGCACCGTTGGCCCTGGGAACAGGAGGCATTATTAAAGGCAAAACATTTACCTTTAAAAGGTGTCTGCGCAGAAAGCCGACCGGGGCCCGTCTGTCGACGCCCCGGGGAGGGATCAGAACTCGGGCGCCAC
This sequence comes from Taudactylus pleione, assembly GCA_031769625.1. Lineage (NCBI taxonomy): Eukaryota > Metazoa > Chordata > Amphibia > Anura > Myobatrachidae > Taudactylus > Taudactylus pleione. The sequence continues at coordinate 1,941,733 of JAUIMM010000009.1, read as the reverse complement.
GCCCCAGACCCCCCCTTATGAGTATCCCCGCCTACCCGAGAATCCTCCACTCCACCTTTTGGTGGTTGCGTGACGTCAAGCCACACTTCCACGTCCTTGCACCCAAAATCTAAGCGCTTGGATCCGTCCTGCTTGCGCCTAAATTCCTCATCATATGTTCTCCAGGCGCTGCCCCTGGATTTACGCTGCATCCCATGAATCAGGTGGATATACCTTATTACGTTCAGGTGCTCCCCTGGGCGATCTTTCAAGTAGCATGCTGCGAATACGCAAAACCCAGCAAGCCAGTTATCATAGGAACGAAAAGCTTCCAACCCCACCCCGCCTTTAAGCTTAGCTGCCTTGAAATCTTTTTTGGCTTGCTCAGTTAAAATGAACATGTCCACATAATCGCCCTTCCTGATTTTTTTCTTGCAACAATCGCGCAGACCCCGCAATACTGCTGTATTGTCGCAATGCACCACACCTGGTTGATGCTGACGCTTCTTGGACTTCCGCGCGCTACTACTCTGACGCTGCTGCTTAGCCCGCTTATCCCGCCTATCCGCCTCCTTGCGCGCATATTTAGCAGCCCTCTTCCGCGCCTTTTTCGCGCTGCTGACAGAAGAAGCCAGAGAAGAAGAGGTCGACGACAAGTCAGAGACAGAGGAAGAAGAGGAGGCAGAGTCAGCAACATCATCATCTTCTGAGATCTCACCTGACGATCCGGACTGCTCCCTCCCGGACACGACCGATGATGAAGCCTCCTCGACGCTGAAATCCTGTTCCATAGCTTCGCCCTCAGCAGTATCTGAAACAGACGATGAAGCCGCCCCCTGGGCCGAAACCCTGGGCACGGTCGACACAGCAGGAGAAGACACAGCAGCACTAGCCCCAGACGCCTCTGGTCTTGCCAACTGAGCCGCAGCGGAGCCCATAGCCTTGCAAGCCTGCATGAACTGATCTACCGCTGGCCCTAGAGTAGCAGAAATTGAACGCTGCCTCTGATCCACCCTTTCACTATCTGCTTGGCTAGGAGCCAATGCCGCAACCATGGGAGCAAAAGCAGATGTCATTGATGACATCATGGCCGCAAAAGCTGCAGGGTCAAAGGACTGACTTGCACCCCCACTAGGGACCTGAGTATCCACATAGCCAGAAGCTGCTGCCCCAGACATGGCCCTGTCTGCTGATTGCTGACTAGCCTGCCAATCATCCTCCATCAGCTCTCCCTGTCCTAAAATGGCTGCCTCCCTGACTGACAAAGCCCCTAATGTGCTGCCAGGGCTGTCCATCTCCCCCACCTCGACATTCCCCACTTCATTAACTGTGGGGGAGTCCCCCCTGCCCCTCCGGGCACTAACAGGGCTATTAGCAGCCCTCCTTGCGGTGCGCGTGTGCGCCTGTGACCTTTGAACCCGCGGGGGGCGAGCGCTCACCGCCCTAATCGCGGCAGCTCTGCCCTCCCGCGGGCTCACTAACTGCCTCTCGCGGCTGCTCAGAGCAGCCGCGCCTTCCCCCCGCCGGCGGCTGTGTCCAGCCGCCCTGACAGCACCTGCTTGACGGCCGCGGGTAAGCGCGGCCGCGCCCGGCCGCCCATGACGCCGCGGGGCTGCGCGACTCGCGCTAGCCCCTTCAGCTCCCTCTTGAGAGGCAGGAGCCTCCCCAGAACTCCCTGGGCCTTCTTCCTGTGCCCGGTAACGGGCGGGGATCCGCGATGAGCGGTGCGGGCGGGGCATGCTACCAATTTGGGGGGGGTCACAGTCCTTATAAGGGTTAGGAGGATTGTTAGAAAATGCAGAGCGCAAAGGTGGGGGAGGGCAGAGAGAGAGAGGGATAGATGAAGAAGGTGAAGAACAAAGATAAGAAGAGGAAAGAAAAACAGAAGGATGGCTATGAAGAAAATATAACAGAGCTCAGGTAAGAGCACTTACCCATTCCCAAGACAGGAACAAAAGAGGCTGACTCCGCCTCCAACAATCTCTAATATCCCTGCTATAACCTACAACCCTAAAAACCCATTGGCCCTAATTATCACATGATTCCTCACACTGGTCTGCCCCCAGCCTAGGAAGTTTAACCCTCTCCACTCCTATAAAGTCATTTCGTTTATCATCTTGCTCCTGGCCAATTACTGTCCAACAAAAATGCAATTTGAGTCGCCATGGCATTTCTTCAACCACCTTGGGAAATTGCCTGCTATCCAAGGAGAATGGGCAGGGTTGGCGCTGAACCTAGATGATAACACAATAGGTTAGGTGGTGCCTGAAACACTGGATGAGCAACATTATGGGTAGCAATGATCACAGTGCCTCACAGCACTGGGATCATGAATTTGACTCCTGACCAGGGTGCTATCTGTGTGGAGTTTGCATATTCTCCTTGTGTTTGTCTGACACTTTTTCTCCAGGTACTCCGGTTTCCTCCCATGCTCCAAAAATATGCTGGTAGGTTAATTGGCTGCTGATTAAAATTATATGGACTGGTGTGATAGATAAAGTGTAGATGAATCTAATTCTCACAACATGGGTGCGGAAGCACCCAATGGAGGCATGGTTGGAAAAATGGCAGGTCCATTAAAATTTTGCCTGTTCCCTGGTCACTCCTGCACTACAGCCTGTGATCTATTTTAAATACTGTAGACCCGACCAGCAATTTACACCACAACGTTACAGTTGCAAGTATGATTTGCGGCTGCAATGCAGTAAATTTACAGTGCATCCGGAAAGTATTCACAGCACTTCACTTGAGGCTGTAATTGTTGCCAAAGGGGCATCAACAAAGTATTGAGCAAAGGCTGTGAATACTTACATACTTGTGATTTCTTAGTTTTTTGTTTTTTTTTTAATTAAATTTGAAAAAATATCAAAAAAACTTTTTACAGTGTTGTCATTATGGGGTATTGTGTGTAGAATTTTGAGGACAAAAATGAATTTATTCCACTTTGGAATAAGGCTGTAACATAACAAAATGTGGAAAAAGTGAAGCGCTGTGAAATTGGTACTCTGGCGCTGACGTGACACTGACTGATATACCCTGGAGGTAATGCAGATCCACAAATATGGTTTATAAATTATACTGTAATCTGAATATCACAGAAATGGAATGATGGTGCAAATCCAATTACTGTATAATGAGCAAAATCTTAGACCCCTCATAGACTGCCTCCATCACCCCTCCATGCCCACCAAAACCTTCTTTGCCCACATAACTGACTGCCATGCTCAGGAGTGTGTATATATATATATAATATTATATATATATATATATATATATATATATATATATATATTGCAGCATTGTTATTCTATTTTTAGTATATAAAGGGGTCATAAATTATACCACTACTTCTTCCCATTATAGTTGGACCCACATTTTATTGCATTTCCCTGTGGGTCCTTCATGCTCCAGTCATTCCTTACACATACTTGCCTACCTTTTGCTTGTCCTCCCCGGGAGAAGCCTGGGGAGGGCAAGCAGGTGGGCTGTGACGGGGGTGGGGCCTGACGGGTCACATCATTAAGCCCCACCCCCTTCATGGCAAATTGCTACAATTGGCTTACATTTAAATAGGGAGTGTGGCTAAATTACGCGATTCATGGAGAAGTTCTCCCCATTCTGCCCACTTCACTAGGAGTTGGGCAGAATGCGGGAGAAATGCCTACCCGTGCGGGGGGATTTACCCAAAAAATCGAGAGCCACATGATGCCACACCTATCTCTTGCATTGATGAAAGTATGATATAAGGTGATCACTGTTTTATCTCAAATTCTTATTATAAGGTTGTGTGTTTTTAAGTAACTGTATGATTTTGTTGCGGTTTTTTGCCACGTCCATTTTTGTTTTGCTGTAGGCTAAGGCTAAAATGTGCCAGTCACTGGAAGTATTCTAGATGGGTGATCAAAAGCTAAAACCCTCCTTTCCTAGACTTCTGGGGGTAAAATTACTAAAGGTCTTTAACCTCCTTTATGTTTTAAGTGACTCCTCAGAATTGTATTGAATTTTTTTTTATATTGCATTAGTCGAAATGCCCCTAGTAATGCACTTTCCCACAGGAGTGCAGCTGGAAGTAGCAAAACGTGTCCCATTATTATTATTATTATTATCAGGATAGGACACTATCTCCAGTTCAGGAATATTCAGGTCCTTTTGTGGTTAGAAAAAGATTGTGTGATGTCTTCACCCCTTTATCTCATTTTAATAATCTTTCCTACTCCTACAGTACTTCAATGCAAATTAGGCCCCTTATTCATTGCCTAAACCGTGCTTACCAAGGAACCCTTCCAAACTGCCCAACGGCCTGTGCAGAGTACAGGCCAGATCTGACCCCCGCTGGTACTGCTGATGGTTGCGATGGTCATCCCAGGCGGTGACCTCGGTGGCAGCACTGGGATGGCAGATGCAGTAAGGAGGTGTCTGACACCTTCTGCTGCATTTGCATTTCAGATCTCCAAATTTTGATAAACCTCACCCATAATTTATTACAGGATTTATGCTTAAGTGGTCTATTTACGAAGCCTTAGATGAAGATAAAGCAGACGGAGATAAGAACCAAACCAACCAACTCCTGTCATTTTTCAAACACAGCCTGTGACATGGCAGTTAGGAGCTGATTGGCTTGTACTTTATCTCCGTTCGCTTTACCTCCATCCAATGCTTAATAAATAGACCCCTCGGTGGTCTATGTACTAAGCTTTGGAGAGCAATAAAGCAGACTGAAATAAAGTACCAACTCAGGAGTACCAGCTCCTGTAATTTTTTTCAAACACAGCCTGTACAGTGACCGTTAGGAGCTGATTGGTTGGTACTTTATCTCCTTCCATTTTATATCTCTCCAAGGCTTACTACATCTACCCCTTTAGTTCCCAGTATGTCACATGCACAAAAAATAGTTATATACAGTACTTCAAGCTTATGATATGTGTTGAGAATTGGTACTCCTCAGATGTTACTCTCTTTTGCCTGTCCTTCTAATCTATGTCTGATGTATAGATCTCCGTACTAATGAACTACCAAACGTGCTGTTTGGTTCGAAACTAATGATGGTTTCCACTAATATATTATCATGTCACGTGTTTGTGTCTCTCTTTATTATGACATCTGATGTGATGTGTGGGTGTGTCTCTGAACACCGGAAACAGTGCGTATTTTTAAAACAAATTGCATTTTCCATTTTTAGTCATTTAAAGTGTCATGCGGTTGGGTGAAGTGGATTAATGTATCCACATGATCATCATCGTCATTTATTTATAAGGTGACCCAAAACTGCAGTGCCAGGCAGTCAGTAATTATCATCAATGTTTGTTTATGGCAGTCCATATCATCGTAAATGTTTATTTATGGGGGGGCACAGGTCTCGCAGCACTGTGCAGGCAGCAATACACAGAGCAGAACAAATTGGCACGGAAGAATATCAGTTACATCATAGAAATATCAGTATATACATTATATGAACTGAATAACAAGTATAACAATAACATAAAACAGTGATAGCATTGTGAAAGATAAAGTGCCAACCAATCAGCTTCTAACCGACACAGCCTGTAAACTGACAGGAGCAGATTGGTTGGTACTTTATCTCTCACAATTTTATCTCTCCAAGTTTTCATGAAAAATCATACAAAAATATCATGCAAAAAAAAAATCAATAAAAAAGATACAAGTTGACAGAGATGGTGCTGACATAACACTGCGTAGAGAGAGAGAGAGAGAGTTTGAGATTGCCTTAAAAAAGGGGCAGACTAGACGGGCCAAGTGGTTTTTATCTACCGTCAGATTCTATGTTTCTATGTCCTGTGTGTAAGAGCTTACAATCAGGAGGATCCCTTTAAGTGACTGGGGAAGTGTAAAATCGCATGTTTCAGTCCCTTTGTGTCTCAGTGTCAGGCTGCTCTGTGCACGGCTGTAGACATTGTCTCTGGGAAGAGATGCTGTGTTGTGTGCTGCGTGTCTCGGTCCTCCTGGAGTGTTGATTCTTGGCAAAACTTGTTGTCTTCAGGGGAGTGCGTCTTACAGAGGATCCGATCAGCATGTTAGAGCAATAAGCTGTCATCTCTCCTTATGTTCTCGTTTACTTATATTGTATGCGGATTTCTTTCAGAACAATGGTACTGACAAGGACATGTATAGTATCTTTCATTTCAGGTAGATACTTATCTTTTAGGGCGATGTTCCCAGTGGGATGTTTATAACACACGGTTATCAGTGAAGAAATATCATGTAATTGAGTAAAGAGATGCACAAGCAGATTTATAAGATTATATAAGCAGCAGTTTATTATCAAAGAACAAAACAGAGGTAGAAATACAGTCTATTGGTGCCGCAATTCTCAACTTATATGTGGTCACACATGTCCTTCATATCTTCATTCATGGGAAGTCTGCTTCATATTGATAATGGATGGTCACACTTGCAGACATCTAAGTACAGGTGCATGTCGTTCCACTGCCTTACAGGAATCCCCCATTCTTCCTTCTGATGGATTCTCTTCCTTTTCGACCTCTCTTCAGACAACTCTTCATATACCATTCTCTTTGCTGACCACACTATTCTGTGTCTGTCTCACACTGACCATTCTTGGCATGTGGTTTGCTCACACCATATAAGGTAATTCTATTACCAACTGTTTCAAATGAGTTCACTACTGTATCTAGGTCCTATTGACCTAACAGTTGGCCATTCTCTAAAAATAAACATGAACAAAATACTGCATGGCACATTTGCTGTTTGAGATATGTAGAAACTAAATTATTCAACCTATGATTACAGGCAATGACCATGACATGAATATCCCACGTTAGTGCCGTAACACAAGATGGAACGATGAGCATTGTTTTATATAGCTGTGTGTTTTACAACATAATATTCCATCGTCCGTTAGATAAGAGACTCTCATCACTAATCGCTCCTCCCTCCAATATCTGACACTGTCTATGGCCTTCTACTCTCTTCCACACTCACACCATGACATGCCCGGATCACTCTTACACCTTTATGAGTGGATGGGTCACTGGGCCTGATTCAGAGCCGGACACTGTGACCAGAGCGCTCGCTCTGAATCAGTGCCCTCCTACCTAAAAATGGAGCGGCCTCCCGGCCGCTCGCATAGCTGTGGGTAACCACCCACAGCATATGCGAGCGGCCAAAAAGATGGTCACGATGGTCAAGACCATCGGGCTTGCGGTGAGACCCTGCAATAGGGTCTCGGTGACCGCAAGCCCTGGAGTGATTTTGGCTCTATCAGAGCCAAAATCACTCCCACTGACATCACTAGTGATGTCAGTGGGGCCGGACCGAGACGGTAGGCGTTCACATGGGAACGCCTCCGTCTTGCAGCCACGCCCCCGGCACACCCACCAAAGGGGGCGTGCTGTCAGTCACCATCGACAGCACGCCCCCTTCGGTGTGAGACCCAGAGCAACAGCTTGGCTGTTGCTGTCTGGGTCTCGCGCATGCGCACGACGGAGCACCCTCCATCGTGCGCATGTGCATTGGGGTAACATTGACCCCCTTGCGAGCGTCCTGCGCTCGCGAGCGGGTCTGAATGACCCCCACTGTCTCCCCATTGCTCTGATTTCATAAAATATTCTCCACAAATCCTCCCGACATTGAGAGAACTCAAACCAGAATGACTATGGCATGCTGAGGGCATGGTTGGATAATAGTGGAAAACTAAATTTGTATGGCACGCGTAGTGGATGCACCTACCTCTACCGACCTGTGACAGTAGAATACCTTTCGACTGCGACCAAGAGGCATATTCAGTTAGGTGTGAAAAGTCCCGTACTTTTCGTATGCCGGAGTTTTAGCTGACATTGCTGGTTTCCATGCGGAAAAGTATCGCGCTCGTCCCCGCTTATCTCCGTATTCAATTACAAATCGTAGAAAACGGGACCCGGCGAATTCGGACTTGGCGAAAAGTCCTGTCAGATTTGGGGAAATCAGCCTAACACCCCCTAAATTATGCACTGACATTGGGGATCACTATAGATACCCCCAAATAGGCCTGCAGAAGGTATTTGGAGTACTTAAATAATCGCCATAGCTGCTAATTTGCGTCTTTGCAAAAGAGGTGAAGAACAGCATTGAACAGGTTTTTTTTGCAGAAAATAAGTAGTCCCAGCAAATTTCACGAAAATGGGCGCTTGTATATTTGAAAGTTGCTAAAGTGAAGTTTTAAAAAAACTTGAAAAATCCACCTGCCGCAAGCACCTGCAATTTTAAAAACACCTGGGGTATATTGGGGACCCCCAGGAGTCTATTTCGCTAGTTTTTAAGTTTGTCCCCCAACTTTGTACTTTTTTTTTACCCCTTTTTCAAAGTAATTTTTTGGAGTGTTCTTAAGTATTCTTAAACTTTTTTTGACACAGTTTACCTTTGGGAGACTGTCCCAGGGGTGCAGAATGGTTCCCGCAAGTTTGCACCCCAAAACCCCAATTATGCACTTTTTTTCAATAGATTTTTTTCGCCTATTCCAATGCATTGACTTTCCGCACCGGGGAAAAGTTTTCTGCTGGCGAAATTGCAGCACTGGTGATACTTTTCCCGCAGAAACTGACTTTTCGCACCTAATTGAATATGCCTCCAAATCGGGTAAATGTCTCGATTGCGCAGTGGCGGAAACACCCCACGAAATTTGGGATGGTTGGGTAGTACACACTCCACTATTTGTGAATCTTTTGATGATGTGATTGCAGTAGGTTGTATTTCTTAGCCTTGTCAACACAAGGGACATCTGGATGACCAAGAAATCAATCAGATTTAAAAAAAAATGCCCCTACCTTTGTTAAAAGCACATTAAATACCTTCTTTGCAATAAAAAAAGTTAAAAGTGAACTTGCCAAATGTTTTAAAATCATATCCCAAACTGAAATTGTGAAGAATTGTCCTGTGACCTTCAGAAGGAACAATAGGAATAAATACACATTATATAAACATTGTGTCCAGTTCATCTACTGTACATGTGAGCTGGATATTTCATCTGACATGTAACAAGTGTATTTGTACGGATACAGTAAAGCTGGGTACACATTGGCCGAAATGTACCGAGCTCTATAATGCCGCCGACGGGACCAGGCATGCAGCAAGTGCATATGGAGGGGGGGGGTGGGGACGTCGCTAACGACCTGCGGAAGCTCGGATATCATGGGTACACACTAGACGATGTACCCGATATGTTGCTAAATCCGAGGGATCAGATGACATTTTGTCTAGTGTGTACCCAGCTTTAGTCTGGGCTTTGTCACCACCCTCCCTTCCCTATTCAGGACAGAACTTTGCAAGTTACAAGGACTACTCCTACATTTCGTTTAATCTATTGCAGAGTACAGCAACACGGTTGCAATAAAGTAAAATATTTGTGCTGCAGAGAAAGTGATATATTTAAATTATTTTCTCTTTGTAAATCATCATGCTGTCACTCCAAGGCCAGATACCCACTGGTTTTGCAGTGGCATCTTAAGGCCCCCCTTACATTGTGCGAGGCAACACTGGATCCGTCGTCCGACATATGGAGCAGTCCGCACACACCGCCAACTACCCAATATGCTGGCTCTCCCCTCTCTCACCCACATAGAAATCCATGGGATCGCACATCGCATCCCCTGATCTTATGGTTCTGCAGAAAGATCAGGGGGTGCGATGTACGACCCCACGGGAGCGCACTCAGCCCGAAATCAGGGCCATACATGGTGCGATATAGCAGGCAAATCGCACCAATCAGTTGGATCGCCTGCTTTATCGCCCTGTGTATGGGGGCCTTTAGCGCTAGGAAAAACTCATTTTGATATGAAATTGTTACTAGTGTTTTCACTAACATTTGCAGCTCAATGTCGGTCTGTTGAAATCGAATGTATGTAGGTGGAATACCAAAACGTAGACCGAAAACAACTGTAATATACACAATTGCTACTAACAGCAATAGCGGGTATGGTGAGACTGCTGTATAAGGTTAATTTCAAAAATCTTACCTGTTTACATTCATTTTATCAGCATTAAAAATGCTATCAATTTATAACACAATAGATTATGGTACACATACTAATTTTGTTAAACTCTTTCAGGAATACTCTATAAAATTTGAAAACCATCGTCAGAATATGATTTGAGATTACCATTCACTACATACAGTAAAAATAGACGCAACAATGAGTAAGAGGCCAAAGTCACACCCGCACCACCAGGGTGCCAAGTGGGTGTGGGTGTGTGTGTGGGGGTACTAATTACTAATTGCCAAGGCTTGTTGGAAGGCACTGACAGGAGCCCGAGTCCTCTGCTGCTCCCTCTCCCTCTTACCTGTCAGCAGAAGCCTCTTTCTCCAGCCATGCACACGCTTTGCACGTTGCGGGGCTCTGTGACATCCTTGATAAAGAACCCTGGACCCAGGTTATATATTGTAGTTGCACACAAATTTCCCAGATTTGCCTGTTACGTATTCAGGTCCAACCCGTTGCCAGCTTGAATGGGGTGACATTCAAGTTTCAGTGAGAGGTGTGTAGTGGATGTTATAATGGCAAGAGGGTACTGTAATGTAGCACACTAGGAAGTGAAGTAATTATAGTGTGGCATAAAATTAACTTGGGGCACTGTAAAACGGCTAAATATGAACTGGAGGCACTATAGTGTGGCATAATATGAACAGGGTTCACTGTAAGGTTGTATATTATGAACAGGGGACATTGTATGTCATATTGTTTACTGACAGCCCTACAATGAAAACTAGGGCATTATTATGGTTCATAAAATAAATTATTGCACTACTATGGAGCATAACATTAACTAGGGCACTATTATGGAGTATACAATTAACAATTGCTGCGAAAAAGTATCACTCTAAAAGTATTGTGGCAGGGGCCCCTTCAAAATGTTGCTACGGGGCCCACAAAGTTCTGGCTATGCCTCTGGTCAATGGCCATCCCTAGGGAGGGCCACCATGGAAATGCACATGGCCCCTCTCCTCTCTTAAAAAGTCCCTGTCCCTGGAGAAAGTGCCTGGCATATGTGTAAGCCGGCTGATCTACTCTCTCATGAGATTGGAAGCCAGAACATAGGGCCTAATTCAGATCCACTCGCGAGCGCCGAGCGCTCGCAAGCGGGTCGATGTTGGCCCAGTGCGCATGCGCACGACGGACCCGGCTCCGCCGTGCGCATGCGCGAGACCCGGATAGCGACGGGCAAGCTGTCGCTATGGGTCTCGCTACAAAGGGGGCGTGCTGTCGATGGTGAGTGACAGCACGCCAACTTTGGTGGGCGTGCCAGGGGCGTGGCTGGCCAGACGGAGGCGTTCCCATGGGAACGCCTACCGTCTGGGGCCGGCCCCACTGACATCACAAGTGATGTCAGTGGGAGTGCTTTCGGCTCTGATAGAGCCAAAAGCACTCCAGGGCTTGTGGCAACGAGACCCTACCACAAGGGTCTCGTCGCAAACCCGTTGGTCTTGACCATCGCGACCATCTTCCTGGCCGCTCGCTATAGCTGAGGGTGGTCACCCACTGCTATACGAGCGGCCAGGAGGCCGCTCTAAAAATGAAGACGGACGGCCCTGATTCAGAGCGAGTGCTCTGTCAGAGCGTCCAGCTCTGAATCAGGGCCATAGTCTTCTAGTTTCAGATTAAGGGCTGTCTTCATCCTCACTAAATTTCGGCAAAAGTAGCTGAAATTTAAGATTTTCACCTACTTTTGTATAAATTGTCAGGGTAACTAATCATTCCTGTAAAGCAGGACATAATCACTGATAAATCCTGGTTAAAATTCTCCGCCGATAATTTCCACAGTACCCATACTATAGTATGGAGATGTGGAAATTATGTAATTCGTCAAGCTCTGAAAAAGCATTATTTTTTTTTTTTTTGGAACTTGACAGTGATACTGTATGCCACTCTGAGATGGCGTACAGCATCTGATACAGCAGAGGGATCTCAAATATTCCTCCGTGCTGTGTCTTCTTACCTTCAACGAGCTCCCATCCGGCTCCCCGATCTCTCCTCCAGTGAGTCGGGAGCAAGGGAGAGGGCACAGCAGCGGTGGCGGGGGACCTACACGGTGGGGCTGCATGATCTGAGTGGGGGTCACAGACTCCTGCTGTAGCCCAGCAGGGGGTCAGGTGACCAGCAGCAGGGATAGCCAGGAGTGAGTGCAGGGGGGGGGGGGGATGGACTCCTCCGGCTTCTCTCCTGTCTATTCTTCGCTATCTTCAAGCTGCAAATGCGCAGCTTCAAGACAGGCTGTGAAGCGTGCATGCAACATGAGAAAAATGTCCTTATTCCAAAAAGCTGTCTCCGCAAAAGGAGTAGCATTTTGGATGTGATTAAGTATGGGAGGCGTGATGAATGCCTTCAATCTTGGATTGAACTTGCAGCGAAGGACTTGGGGATAGGCACCCCCCTAGGAGGGTCAGAGTTAGGCTAGGGGAAAGGGGGGGTTAGGGTTAGGCAGCACCTTAGGGTTAGGCACCCCCCGGGAGGGTTAGGTTTAGGGTATGGGGAGGAGTGGTTAGGTATTGGGTTAGGTTTAGGCACTAGGGGGGAGGGTTAGGGCTAGGCATCCCTAAGGGAGGGTTAGGGATAGCCTTTATACTTACCCTGTCGGGATCTCCATATACCGGCCTTCCGGCGTCTGTATTTCATCCGCCGGGCTGACGTCCGGCAATATAACATATAGATTCCTGATACAGTACGTGTGCCGCAGCTGTCCATGTTAAATTCGCTTAAACATTACAGAAGTCTCCTGATGAACGCAGTTTCTTGCGATAGTCTTCTCCAGCGGGGGGACTTTAGTAAATAGGCAAAATGCCCTAAATTCTCTGAAAACATCCTGGTTTTTTTTGCAGTATTTACTGTAGCTTTAAGCTTTTGATAGACCCTCAGAGGGTATACTTTGGCAGGGACAGAATTATTAAAATATTCGCTGTAAAGCACTTTTTAAAATATTGTCACTATTAAATTACTATAAATCAAGTAAACCGGCAACTCATCATTGTTAAACTCATGAAGTTGTTACATAGTGGAGTGTTTTCAGTGGGACAGTGCACACAGACATTCCATGAGTCAGCAATGACAAGAGCCAGCTGGGAGTTTGCACCAGGAACGGATTAGATGTGTAGCCCAGCTCTGTGAGTGGACACAAATCCAATCCTTTTGCCTGGCTGGTATCTGGGGGAGAGGCTGGTCTTTCTCCATGCTGCACCCATCTCTGCCCGTTTCTGCTTCTCACTCTCCCTAATGTTGCTGATCACACCATGAGCAGGATAACTGCTGCAGCCATCTGGAGTGCGGTCTGTCTTGTTGCAGGTAAATCAGATTTAGCCTGGAGGTGGGGATAACCAAGTCCTGTACTAGCATAATGCTGATCATTCCTGTCTGACAAGGGGTAGAGATCCACTATACAGTGCAGCTGGTAGGCTGTATCTAGCACTTGCTTTTATTAATGTAGACATGTTTTATACAACCCCTTGTTTACATGATCAGATTAAAGGTATATCCAGGCGAATGTTTCTATTAAGTTCTGAAGAACAGAAATTGAGGGATGTCTGTTTTCGAAAACAGAAGCTGTCTTAAAAGTGTCCAAAATGGGGTCTTCTGTAGGTTTGGTTTAACTGTTCAATGTAGTTTACTATCAATAATGAGCTGAGCCTTAATTGTATACAATGCTATAGTATGATGGGTATACGTTTAGGAATATTGTGATATAGTGCATAATGTAATTTCTTACCCAGCTGTTCAAATAATTGTCTTTTGCTGTCTATAGTGACAAGTTTATTACATCCTTCTCATTTACTTGCATTGACTGAATTATTGAATATAATCTATAATTATATGGTCACTGTCACAAATAGTTAAACCACTAATTCAAATTATTGCACCACCAACCTTTGTACAGTACTTTTAAAAGTGATTATTTTGGGTTGCTGCCCCCTAATTCCTCTTGTTAAAGACAAGTGACTGTCTGTAGAACACACATTTAAAAATAAAGAATTTGCCTAATATTAGTGGATTTATTTTTTTGTATTTAATTGACTAATACAATTTTTAGCTCATGTTTAACTAATTAATTTTTTTCTGGACATAACTTTTCATTTTGTCACGACTGTATTATACAATTCAGGTTAATTACAAAATGGAGATATAGGGGGTTATGTAATAGGTTCAGAGATTAAAGAACCTGCGTGGTTTTGGTGAGTATGCTGTTAAATTTAAAGCGGCTACAGTATCTAACCGATTGCCGCTTTAAATTTAATGGCAAACTTGCTGAAATCACACTTGTTCCTTCATCTCGGCACCTATTGCATAACCCTCATAAAGTCTACATAGAAGCTGAAAAAAAACAGTGTCTTTGGCTAATTAGCTGTTGTATTAAATCGGCAAAATTTTTAATGGCAAAACCAAGCTAGTTTTACCTTTTAAAAAAAAAAATAATCACTTTAAATCTCGCTGCAAAATTGCTGGAAAAAACCTGCACTATTACAAACCTGCACTTTTTTACATTCAACACATAGGCAGCATTTGCATTCTTGGCGAAGTTTTGCAGAGTGCCTCAGGGCCATAACTAGGGCTGTCTGTGCAGGACTGTCGTGCAGGGCCCCAGGGACAGCACCGTTGCTGACCCACGGCACATGCAGCCAGCAGCAATGGTGAGGATACTCTGGGAAGGCACCCTGCAGCCTGTGGAGCTGCCTGGTGCATCCTAAGGACACTCCAGGCAGTGCTCCACATCCCAGAGCAGACGGCTCCATCCCTTAGGTGTGACATCATGATGTCACGGGTTTAGGGGGGGGACGGCACATGGTGGTATATAGCTCTGTTCTGGCCCTGCTCTGCATGTTCGCGAAGGCACAAGGCATACTTGCCGACTTTTCGGCTACACCCTCCGGGAGGAAGCAGCCAGGTCGGCAGACTTGAGACAGCAGGTTTTGTTGGTATAGGTGGGTGGTTGGGAGGGAGTGGTGGTGCGATCGCGTCATCATGACCCCGACCCTACTATACAGTGCCAATATTACAGGCATTGTAATGCAGGGCCGGGGATACAATGACGCAATTCAGCGTGAATCAAGCCATTGCGCCAACCCCACTGGGACCACCTACTTTTGCTCAGTAAGTGGGCAGCTGTGGGGGGCGTGGGCAGCTACGGGAGGTGCGGGCAAGTGGTGGCCGGCTTTGAGAAACTTGTCTACTCTGCTGGGCGCGCCACCTGATTTTCGTGAGCTTCCAGGCCGAAAATGTTGTCCCACTCATAAAGTTTTTACGTTTAAACGTAATTTTAATAGTATGACTCCAGGGTTGGACTCTCCCACAGGGGTACAGGGGAAATCCCCGGTGGGCCCCACTGCCTAAGGGCCCCATCTCTAGATTTAATGTCAGGTTCATTGCTACTCTATTAGATGGTCAGTTACATGGTCTCTAATGTCTGTCCAAGTCTCTTTGGGTCTGGCCTCATCCCCTGTGGTAACTGTCCACACCCCAAAGCATGGGGCCCTACCATTGCATTCTTCCAGTGGGCCCTTCATGCTCCAGTCCGACACTGTATGACTCATTCTATTTTTCCCAGTGTCAACGTCATCACCATGCACTTTATGTATATGTGGTGGCAATATGGTCATGATCATAGGGACACCCTGTCTGAAGTGCCCTGGGCCCTGCAAAGCTTTAATCCCATTCTGTACACATGTCTGTCTGGAGCTGGCACTGGCTGGTACGGCTCAGTGCATTCTGTTTGCCTTAAAGAATGGGCTGCTGGAGTTATGTGGTGCTGGGAGGAATTTGCTGCATTCCTCTGTGATTTCACTCGCTAAAATAAAAAGAAAATGTTGGGGGAGGCATAGAAGATATATGGGGGAGAGGTATGAGGACTTATTACTGTACACAGCTCTAAATGAAGGACCCCCACAGCCTGGAGCTAGAAATTGTAGAGTGTCTATTTTGACTGTTGGTTTGTCTGATTTGTTCTGCTCTGTTATTTTCCTGGCACGTAATTAATCACTCTACATTTCGTAAAAATAATCCCTAAGGTGCTTTCACTTGGTGTGCTGCAGCCCATGACTCAGAGCCGCACAGAATGCCCACGTTCACGTAGTTCAGCAATTTTCTTACTATTGCGCGTGTGCAAAATTCCTGCAAACTCCTCTGCCGCATGCATTACACATAGTGTACACACAGAGGCGCTGTTGCAATAGAGTTGCATAGTATCAGAAATGTCTTGGATAAGTGACGGCTCTTCCTGGGTGGATACTGGGAGGTGAATTAGTGCACATGCGGAGATAGTCCGTTTTATGTGCGTGTCTGTGAAAGTGGTTGTGTACACAGACCGTCAACCGTGACGTAGGAGGCCATACATGGACAGAGAAACTTCATCTGCCATTGGGCTTGGGCACGTTTTGATGATGCGACTGATATTGCAACTAAACATGCACCAATAGGCATTTCCGTGCCTATGGACCCTGACAATGGGCGTCCTAGTCCTTGCACATTCATACGCACAGATGTACACGAGGGAAGTACTTTGTAGTGGCATTGGCATAAAGTCGCAAATGAGCGACCACCAGTAGACGCAGCCAGGGCTGCTTCTGCGCCCATCTCTGAATGAGCCCCTATGTCTCTTCCTACATAGCCTTAGGTTTAAGGAGCCCATTTATCAACGAGTTTTATCATAAGCAGCAAGTATTAAAACTTATTGCGTATGATAAGTGGTGCTCCTGCCAATCAGCCCCCAACTGTCATTTTTCAAACAGATGACAGTTGGGAGCTGATTGGCTGGAGCACCATTATCATATGCAACGAGTTTTAACGCTTGTTGCCTATGAAAAAACTTGTTGATAAATGGGCCACTGACATTGTATCATAGCTACCGTATTCCGTAAAAGGCATATACGATAACTGTTACAAAATTATATATGTGCATAACTTTTGTCTGCTTAACTGTGTGCTAGCTGCACAAATTTGCCTAGTTACGAAGTGGGTGTTCATGGGTTATTTTGTGTATTCTTTTTTTTTTGTTAGCATACCCAGGAATAGGGAAAAGAGTGTCCTCTTTAGCACTGTAAGATGGACTTTACTGGAGAAATAACATTTACAGTATAGGCATAATACCTGCGCGTTCTAGCGAGCGGGACACACTTCCCAACAGTAGGAGCACTGGCCAGTCACCTAGAATCGCCAAAATGTGGGAGTGTATTTGCCAACTCTCCTGGAATGTTCTGGAAACTCCTGAAATAGTGTTAGGTAGGTAGAGTAGTGTGTAAGTGAGCAGTAGATGACATAATACTCACAACTACACCACTCTTTAGGATAGGCATATCCGTGAGTAATGCAGTTAATAAGCATAAATACATAGGGGCAAATGTATGAAGCTCTGGAAAGTGATAAAGTGGAGAGTGATAAACCACCAGCCAATAAGCTCCTGACTGTCATGTTACAGGCTGTGTTTCAAAAATAACAGTTGGGAGCTGATTGGCTGGTCGTTTATCACTCTGCACTTTATCACTTTCCAGAGCTTCTTACATCTGCCCCATATCATACTTGCTGACATTCAGCTCCCTCCTTCCGGGAGGGAGCTGAATGCCTGCATTCTGCGGGGGGCGTGGCTGGGCTATGATGCCGAGAAAAAGGCATTGTGAAGCAGGGGGCGGAGCCACGATGACGCAATTCAGCGCAAATCGCGTCATCGGGCCTCCCCGCTGCAGGATTTTTAAGTAGTAGTTCGGGGGGTAGGCGGCAGCCGGTAGGCTTGCCTGCCTTTCCAGGGGGTCGGGAGCGGCACCCGATATTCGGGAGGCTCCCGACCAAATCGGGAGGGTAGGCAAGCCTGCCCCGTATTCTCTAACAAATGAAAGATAAAGGGTCCCATTTATTATTTATCAGGTTTTAGACCTGATAATTAGAATGTTTTCACATCCAGGGGCATCAGCGATCACTTTACTCTATGCAACGGATCCTGCTGCACGTGACCACAGACCAGCGAGTGGCTATTATAGGGGAGAGATCCAGAGGATCCCTTTCCCAATAAAATCTGTCATATGTAGCCATAAGCTACAAGGGATAGCGCCAAATAAGTCTTAAGATAAATCTTACAATATAGCAGCCCCTGCAACAACTATTGCGATTGAAAACGGGAACGGTAGCAGATATCTCCGATATCTGCTGCGGGACCCCTGTAATACATTCAGCGGTTAATTATATTCTGCAGGTATCCCCCGAAAATGTCAGTTTTCAGGAGATTTCATGCAGAATGTGTTTAATATGTCCCCAAAGGAGAACTTTAATAATATCAAAACAGCTATAAAAAACGCATATATATTAAAATACTAAAGTTCACCTAAAAAATATAATATATATATATATTAGTGTATACAAAATCTGGTGAAAAAGTTATAGACTACTAATATAGTAGAATACAATCCACACCACTGCAGGTGGCAGGAAAGTAGAAATATAATGATGCCCTTATGACTTGTTAATATGTCCTTTATCAATAGTCCAGCTGATGTGCCAATTGAGACACTTGATGCTTGTATCAGTTGAAGTGCAGTATATAGCTGTACGAGTCAGACTTTATGGATTCTGCTTGGCACAAAAGAGAAAATGCCACACAAGATGCCTGGCAATGTTCTTTAGATCACAGTATAGAAACAAGCATAGTAATTAAAGTGCAGTGAATTGCAGAGTTCTATCTGCTGGAGAGCATAAGATGTAAAAGAACAACAATGGTATTCCTAATTTCCTATGTACTTAGGGTAATAAGGCAGCAGATGTTAATATGCTTACCCATGGAGCTTCTAGAACTTCCTTCGGTTTCTAGGTTGGTTCATTAAGTTGTGTGCACCAAAACCATACATGCAAATGTTTTATTCCTCCCCTCCGGGAGAAGCCTGGGGGGTAGATGCAGGTGATCACCCCAAGGGCGGACTCTTCATGAAATTAGGCCACGTCACTGCATAATGCCGCAAGTCATAGGTCTGTGAGAAGGAGGCGATGCCAAATTGGCACAAATCTAATAGAATTGCATCATATTGGCCCCACCCCCTATGTACAGAGGTGTCCTGCCACATGTTTGGCGATGAGACGCGTGACTGCGAATGGTCGCATGTGTCTTGCTCGCATCCCGCGATCCATAGGATTGCATGGTGCGAACGCTGCCGCGGCCTGGCGTAGTGTTGCAAGTGTGCGTGGCAAATCGCAGGCTGCAATGTGTTCGCACGTTTGCCCCATTGATGGGCAGAGATGTAGTATGACACATCTTTTTGGACACGCAAGATGTGGGAGAACC